>JALPQI010009494.1:0-44774 GCA_025490895.1 Thaumatotibia leucotreta
GTTTTGCGAACCGCGACCAGGGCCGGATTTGGAGGTTGAGAGGCTTCGGGCAACAAAGGAGTGGAGATCCCCTGACCCCCAATTATTTTCCAAATAAAGTGGACAATTTTTTTCAGTCAACTTTTTTAATAAATATTTTTTTGTGGAAACAAGTATAGATTATTTTATTATTTAACAAACATATAAATATAATCGGAAACTAGAATTATCTGAAATTAAATTTTACCGTTAACGAACGGAATCTTCCGAGTTTTAGTCGCCGAAAAATAATTGATGATTTTGCTGAAATCCAGTTCCCGGTGTAGATCACTTTCAATACTCGAAAAAATAATTTTTACTAGTGTTTACTAGTTGGAATATGATTTTTTTTTTCGAAATCTCTATTGTGCCCCTCTTTCGTGGAGGCCCCGGGGCTGTAGCCCCAGTTGCCCCCCCCCCTCCCCCTCCCTAATACCGGCCCTGACCGCGACGACTACTTCACATTCTTCGTTGAATTGTCTGTGCACGTGGGAACACCGGGATACTTGATTAACCGTAACAGGCATCAGGAAAGCAGCATAACTCCCGCAATCTATCCAAAACATAACAAAACAAACATTTTCTCAAACTCCGTAAAGTAAAGCAAAGCTAATGTTATCTCACTGCACGCCATGTCAAGTTTTATCCCGATGCTTTCATAGATAAGGCGAAACTCGGTGCTTATGCTTGTGGAGCAAATACACACTAGATAGAGCATGAAAAGCATTGCAATACTCATACTCATACTCATTTATTCATAACATTACATATCAACGTTTTATCATTCTAAGAATACAATTCATGATATAACTTCAATTTGTATAAATTAATGGTTATTGGTATAATAATAAACATATATAAATATATACATATTTCTAGGTATGTCATCAGAGTAAATTACATAAACATTCTTAATCATTATTTGTAGGTACACATGCCATAAATTTCATCCACAGTGTAAAATGAATTACAAATGAGCAATACAAGTTGGTAAATAAAATTCAAGTTGTAATAAAAAAAATAACACATTTGACACATGCTTTTATCTCCGTCTACACTTTTTGTAGTTATTTCACGTTAGTTACTCAGTAAGTCATTAAGACGTGTCTAACGAGCCCGAATTTGATAGGGTTAAGGTTTTCAATTTTGTATCCAAGTTCCTGTACCTTTAGACTATAATCTGTATAGCTCATTGTTATCGTTATTTTTCATTATCATCTGACTTAAATTTTTTGCAATACTAATTTTAAATGTGTCACTTGGTTACACGAAATAAATATTTTGATGTTGAATAAAAGGCTCCGAATAATTGTTTTTTTTTTAAATATATATTGTAACAACAAAGTGGCTCCACTTCACCTCATCGTGAGTGAAAAGTGGAGCCCAAATCGTGGTGGCAACAAACAGGGGACCAGCAGTAACCTGCCAGTTGCCACCGCCTTGCAGGCCCGCTAGATGCTTCTTCACGCTTCGTTTAAAGAGTCCCGATGTATGACCAATGACAAGTGCCAGTAAAGAACTTCACTTTTTAATAGTAATATGAATGAATCGCCGAATTTCTTGGTACGTGTGGGAATATTTTCCACGGTGAAGGGGTGATACCGCAAACCGGCACGTGATTGGGTCAAAATTCTTTTCGTTTTCTTATTTTGTGTCCCTAAAAAACGTGACGCAGTGGTGATTTTTGTGTGATATTTTGTTTTAATTTTTTGATGTATGGATTAAAATCTAGCGTGTAAAAGAAATACAAGTGCACTGATTTTTCATCATACTCAGTCGAAACAGCAACTAGAAGCGTGACAGAGTAGTATGAAGCAAGACAACGAAAAGAATTTAGACCCGATTTTCATTTTCGTATTGGCATCCCGTTCCTACTTGCATAATTATTCGCGCGAGCGAGCTAGATAGAAAGTGAAAGCGCGTCAATAATGCGGCAGCTCATGGTATAGCTATCTCTTTCCATCTGTCTTCCTTTTCAGATCTCTCTCAGATCGGACTTTGCCTTGCCTAAACTTGCCTTTACCGCATCATCATCACCAAAATCATTTTCTCTCTCGCCATACCCACGGCAAATATTCCTTCAACAGCCTCTCAACACCGTCCCCAAATGACGGTGCAACGACCGTCCCATCCTTGTGGGATGCGACCCGGCCACAGCTGCAGTAGCGGAAACGCGGGAGCAGCCACACATACTCCAGGAGGAGTATCGTTTATATATTCATTCATACAGGCAACAAACAGGACAATACCATTGGATCGCTTTGTTAGTAAATGCTTGACACGACGGTATCTAGTGGGTTGTTATCTATTTTCTGCACACTTCGAAGATTTGACCCGCCTGAGAGCTTCTTTGTGTACGTAATCTTTGAGTTAATATTTACTTTATTATGTGTCTAGTATTTAGAGAAATATCTATTCCAGTCCATTTATTTTAGAAGTAGTGCTCATAGGAGATTCACTACTCCTAAAAGCAAAAAATACAAAAACATAAACCCCAAAAAAATACAAAAAAAACAGAATTTTCGTCAATTTTTAAGTAACTTGTGGGGCCTTTAATTGCCAGTTGTTTATAGAGTGAGAAAAACGCATTACTGTTCACGACTTATATTTCACCCTGTATAACGACGATTGTAGAAGGATGTATTCAACAAGTACAGGTGTAGTGAGAAATTACTTGCCTTCGGAAACGTTCGTAAACACATGCTGTTTCAGGCAGTGTCACCGAGTCTGACTGAAGTAGCATGACAGCTATTACTGTCAGTCTCAGTGAGATAGACTGAAACAGCATGACGTTGACGAACGTTTCCGAAGGCAAGTCATTTCTCACTACATCTGTAAATCGCTTTGTGTTTACGTAAGATATAAATTCATTCATCACTTTACAAAGAAACGAAGTTGAATGACTTGTTACTTTTGCACCTTACCTGATAATCGCTGAGCAATCTAAGAAGATGAAACAACATCTTGTTACGTTAATATCATTTGTAAGATCACATTATAAGCCTATCTTAGTCCACTGCTGAACTTCGACCTCTCCTATTAACATTAGGAGGTAACTACCCAAAATCGACACGCTGGGCAAGCGGATTGACGATCAAATAATTAGTGTGTCCACTATGATGACGCTGCTGCCCATCATCATCATTATCATATCAGCCGAAAGATGTCTGCTGAACATAGGCCTCCCCAAAATATTGCCACAATGACCGGTCCTGTGCCACCCGCATCCATCAGACTCCAGCGACCTTCACCAGGTCAATCTCTTCAATCCCTTAGTTGACTCTTACGACACCCACGGGAAGAGTAGGTTGGTGACAAATGTATTCTTACTGCCGTCACCACGCCGCGGATCTATAAGACTTCCTCGCATAACGCATCAACATTGCGATACTACGAAGAAATGCCGCCGGCATCCTCGTTAGAATGGTACAAGGGGCAATCTTAGATATAGGTTAGGTTAGCTAATTTATATGTATACCTTCTTCTTGCCTCGCTTTCCTCAGTGCTGAGGGTCGTGACCTCCTCCGTGGATCACATTCGGTTTTTTATCGTTGTTTTCCAGGCCTTTCGATCTTTTGCGACTTCCAGAGCACCATGGATCTGGGCGGAAAGTTATAATGTATACCTAGGTATATATAAATTTTACAGTATTGAAAATAAAGAAAGTTAAAAAAAATATAGTAGTTATTGTAAATTGTACTGTCTTCTTTATGAGTACCTACTAGATGAATTAATGACTAAACAAAATACAGTCATCGATAAAAGTTTGTATTCAAGATTATTTATTTGACAAGAACTTTGTTGCACTTTGCTTACCTTTGGTAGGTACATGAAGTTCGGCTTTACAGGGAATCAGAGTTATTGGGAATTATTTGTTTGACCACAACAGGTGCCTCACCATGGATTGCTTGACCATAAAGTAACTGACGAAAGGAAGAACCATGGAAGAACCCTAAAGGGCTCGCCGGAAGATCAGCGTTGGCTTTCGGGTCGATATTATGCTGAGGCGAGTCCATTTCGCGGTATAATATATTATTAAGTGCTGAATCTGTTTGTTTTGTCTTATCCTGTCATGCTTGTTATATTTGCCACGTATAAATGATTTGTATTTAATTTGTAAATACTTATATAAAAAAATATTTGATGTCACAACATGTTTACATGTTTAAAAAGTCATCTAATATCCACTTTTACTGCAAAAGAAAGTATTTCGTAACATAAAAACAAAATTAGTCTGCGTGGTAATATTGATGTAGCCACGATAACTTCAGAGCTGAGTCATTATAATAAAATTTTGTAAGTCATACTCGGCCCAGCTTTTCAACCACTGACCACCTCCAAACTTTAAACCAAATTATGGAGAAGTGTAACGAATTCAACCTACCTCTTTATCTGGGATTCGTAGATTACGAAAAAGCGTTTGATAGTATAACACATTGTTCCATATTTACTTCACTTCGAGACCAGCACATAGAACCCACATACATCAATATTATTAAGGCCATATATCAAAACAGTACTGCGAACATCAAATTACAGACATCTGGTCAGTTGTTCAAGATAGAAAAAGGCGTCAAACAGGGAGACCCGCTATCTCCTAAACTTTTTACCAGTGCCCTAGAACAAATATTTCAACGCTTGGCGGTTTCATGGGAACCCAAGGGAATAGCCGTCGGTGGAGGAAGATTAACCAATCTTCGCTTCGCCGACGACATTGTTATCTTTGCCCATTCAGCGGAGGAACTTGAGACAATGCTACAAGATCTTTGCTCGGCAAGCCTTCAGGTTGGCCTCAAAATGAACCGGTCTAAAACTCTGGTAATGACCAATGGCAAGAAACGCAAGATTGAGGTTGACGGGCAGAACATACACTATGTGGACGAGTATCCGTACTTAGGACAAATAGTATCTTTCAGCCAAAGACAGGATAAAGAAGTCGAAAGACGGATCCAAAACGCTTGGAAGAGCTATTGGTCTCTCAAAGACCTAATGAAGGGAGACTTGCCTATATCCCTCAAACGGAAGCTCGTCGACATGTGTATACTGCCAGTTCTGACTTACGGAGCCCAAACCTGGTCACTTACCGAGTTACAAAAGGTCAAGCTGAAGGTTTGCCAAAGAGCCATGGAGCGCAGCATGCTTGGAGTGAAACGGATTGACCGGATCCGTAACACTACCTTGCGTTTCAAAACTCGCATTGTCGACGTAGGAGTAAAAACCGCCAGGCTGAAATGGGACTGGGCTGGTCACGTTCGCCGAATGCATCCACAGAGGTGGGCAAAAGTAGCTACGGAGTGGATACCGCAGCGGAAACGGCGAATTGGTCGGCCCAAGAAGAGATGGCGGGATGACCTGGATGCATTTTGCAACAACTGGCCAGAAATAGCCCTAAATCGGGAAGTTTGGAAATGTAAGGGGGAGGCCTTTGCCCAGCAGTGGGACACAATAGAGGCTACTTAAAAAAAAAAAAAAGTCATACTCATAAATTACGTAGCTAACCGTCGCAAGTAATTTGTCTAAAATCTCCATTTTTTATGGATGTGTTAATGTTCGAATAAAGAATATTAAAACAGTTAATACTTAGTTTTACACATAACTACTGTATTATGTCAGATAATGACATTATTCGTTTTCTTTGTAGGTGGACAGAGGTAAAAGTTAAGATTTTATTTCATTTACAATGTTAGCGTACTTCCTTCTTATACGATAAGTATACGGACAATAAAGAACTATTTTATAGTAAAGTCCATTTCAAATACGAAGGCCCGATTCCAATTGACAAAGTCATTAGGCGTCAACAATAGGATCAGCGATAGCAAAAGATATCTGCCCAGACCCTTTCGTGGCGTGATATTTTATGCATACATCGGTGTACGACACCTGCCAATTTGTAGTGGACCAATTAAATGACAAAAGTTTCGAGTGGCATCGGGCCTTCGTATTTGAAATGGACTATACAGAAAGTGCGTTTTTAATGCGAGAAGTGGCTCATTTTACGTCAGGTCCAAAACTTCGGAGGGCCATCTGTACTAAAAAATGTCGTACGAAACACGTGCAAAAACAAAATTCGTAACTCGTGTCGAATTTCATGTTTTTCGCACTTGTGTCGTAAATGTCGTAATGTACTATTATAACTCTAACTAGTTTTTTGCTCTGTGCGCGAGGCCCAAGGGCCTCGCGGGCCTCTCTTTTTGTCGACTGAGGCCGGAGGATGGATTGGAGATATGTTTTTTATTTTTTTATTATTGTTTTAGTATTATTTTTGAATTATGTTGTAGTTTTTGGACTTATGAGCTGGACTCCTGCAGCTCGGCCTTCGGCCTCGCGAGCTGTCACGCCTCTGAGGGACGCTTCGGGCCTTCGGCCCTACGCGGAGCTCGGCCTTCGGCCTTCGCAGATTGTCGAAACGAATCGTCGGGCCTGCGGCCCTCCGATTCGTTTTCATGTTACACTTTTTCATTGAGTAGCATGGGGGTTCTGGACTCAAGCAGCTCGGCCTTCGGCCTCGCGAGCTGGCGCGCCTGTGTTGGACGCTTCGGGCCTTCGGCCCTACGCGGAACTCGGCCTTCGGCCTTCGCAGCTACGAAGCTTCGCCTTCGGGCCTTCGGGCCTTCGGCCCTCAGACTCAGCTTAAATAGTTACACAGATTTTATTATACCTAGAAAAGCTTGGTTTTCTCGCAGCTCGGCCTCCGGCCTCGCAGGCTACCGCGCCTCTATGGGACGCTCCGGGCCTCCGGCCCTACGCGGAGCTCGGCCTGCGGCCTTCGCTGGGGTTCGAAGCGAACCGTCGGGCCTGCGGCCCTCCGAATCGCTTTTAAAAAATTTTTTTTGCAAAAATTTTTTGCCCATCGAATGGGTCTCGGGGCCTTCTATGACATTTGGTCGAGCACCCCCCACCTATCTCCCTCTGTTTAAGAGTTCCCATACAAACTTTGACGGGCCCTACGGCGGCCATCTTGGATCCAAGAATCACAAAAACACTTTTTCTTTAATCTAGGTCCCTCAGAGATTCTACCACAAAAAAATCAGGCTCGAAGGACCATTTTGAAAATTTGGTGCAATTTTTTTTTTTCGGCAAATTTTTGCGGCTTCAAAAACTGTCAGCAGTTCCCTATGACATTTGGTCGAGCACCTCTCCTCTAACTTTCACCGTTGAGCCAGGCCGTTGAACATTTTTTGACCAGGGAGCAAATCCTGAAATGTCAGATTTTTCCCGAGGTCACCAGAGCGCCCTCTATACGATGGTATATGACACTAATATCCCACCATACCTCCTTCCCGGAGATTAACTATACACATGAAATCAGTCGGGATGCAGTATTAATACTGAACAATATTCATTTCAGGGACTACAGCCAATAGGTTCTTCATAAAAGGAGTTTATTGGTTTTTATGAAACCGGCAACGTGTATGTGTTTCCCCTGAATTTGCAAGTGTTCATGGCATTTTAACAGCTTTCGTAGCCTAGTTGATAGTGCCTGCTACACAGCAGTAGGTTCCGGGTTTGAATCCCGGCCACGGCATTATTTGTGTATTTATTTATTACAAATATTAGTTCCTTGGTCATATGTGGCTGTCTATACATATATCTAAGATCTATATATTATGTATGTACATCATCGCTTGGTACCCACATCACAAACCTTAATTGAGCTTACCGTGGGACTGGGCCGATAAGTGTAAGATGTCCCCATATATTTATTTATTTATGTACTTACCTATTAACCGTTTACCTTCACGTCGGTAGTAAAAGCTGACTAAAGGCATTGAAATATCACTGACTATTTTTGATAGGCTGCTGATGGTGATGATGATCTTTATTTAAAAATAATATACTTTTCACAGACATGCAATGAAATATGATGATGATGATGATGCAATGAAATATTGTTGTTATGTTCCTTATAATATAATAGGCCGCGAAGTATGACGTTTTAGGTGCGACTAGGATAAGAGGTCGTTAGTGGAATTTAATACAAATCTTGAAGGCCTAGGCCGGCTAAATGCTCTTTTCAAATTCCATCCCACATACATTTGTGGCAAAGGCATCATGACATTCTGCCACTATGGATATAAAAAAAAAATGTTTTCGTTGTTTATTTCATTGCATGTTTGAGAAAACCACTATACATACCTCGGCCGGACATATGGGATTGCCTGCCTCAGACCTATCCTATATATGTCTTCGGCCGGCAACCCCTTTCGTCTCGGCCTCTATAGTAATGTACTATTTCTGAGAAGTTTGATAATTTACCACTCTGTAGTATACGTGGTATCACATCTCTATTGTTTATAAAATTATACACATCTTCAACGCTAATGGTAGGTAATGTGCGAACTTCCCATACTCGCGGCCGGTGGAAATTATTTTCTAAAAAAACAACACCAATAAAGAAAATTAAACAAATGATAGTAAAAGTTTTAATAGTGTGAACGAAAGGAAACAATGAAATTGAAGGTTGATATATTAAAGATAATGCTGTGGTATTCGGATATAATAAGAATTACACAATGACTATTACTGAAATGACATACGGCACTGAAACGTGGTCGCTTACAATGGGCCCCATAAGAAGGCTCAAAGTCACCCAAAGGGCAATGGAGAGGGTTATGCTAGGAGTCTCTCTGCGGGGTCGGATTAGAAATGAGAACCAAAGTAACCGATATAGCTATCCGAATCGCTAAGCTGAAGTAGCATGGGGCGGGGCACATTGCGCGTAGAACCGGTGGCCGTTGGGGCGGGAAGGTTCTCGAGTGGCGGCCACGTACCGGAAGGCGCGGTGTGGGTAGGCCCCGCACAAGGTGGACTGATGACCTGGTGAAGGTCGCAGGAGTCCGCTGGATGAGGTGGCACAGGACCGGCCATTGTGGCAATCTTTGGGGGAGGCATATGTTCAGCAGTGGACGTCTTTCGGCTGATATGATGATGATATTACTGATAACAAGCAAAGTAGAGTTGTGTAAAATTTTCCATTAAATACTAGATAAAACACACTTCCATGTCAATTTTTACTAAAACAAAAATAGCGATGAACTGGTGATCCACTTAAGAATTCACATTTAACACGTTCCATGTGCAGCTAAAATCGATAGTGTCACCTCTCACGTGCAATTTCTCGCACAAATTTTCAAGCATAACCTGGCAATAATATTAAAAGTCCGCCAATACCTAATTTGATCGTTTGAATATTTCAAATTATCCCTATATTTAAATAGGGTCGTGCTTCATATATGCCGCATTCACGTATCATCAATAACTTCAAATGCATCATATGTGATGCATGCACAGGGAACAGTCATAACCTTAATCTTTTGTACATCTAAGCTCTCATGCACTCATGCTTGATCAGTGCACCGCATGTCAATGTCAATATTAATGTAATTTCATCGAAGAATTTCAATCCCATCCATTATGTTTACAGATGTAGTGCAAAATCTTTTCTCTTCGGCTTTTTAGGGAAACACCCGAATTAATTTCCCTGTCTCAATTAGCTTCAGTGCAATATTATACTGAAGTTCATTGTGACAGCAATATGAATTCGGATGTTTCCGTGAAAAGCCGAAAAGAAAGGATTTTGCACTACATCTGTACAGGTTTCTATCCAATCAATTGCTTTTGGTAACCATGGTTAGAGCTGTCACTCTTAGTTTACATGGGTACGAATAAAGCTCCACCAAAATTTCAAAGCAAATGAGTGGCTAATAGGTATGTGAATTCTAAATTCCACGGAAATATTTCGTTCATGACACAATATGTTAAGTCCATGACATCGTAATGTTATCTTTATGTCTTACATTCATACAAAATTTCAGCTCAAATCGGTAATCGGGAAGTGCATTGTATACAGTATGTATTTGATCGTAAAGCAAAGAAAGAAACACATTAATTTTTAGATCATACTAAACAACTTTTACTATGGGGCCAAACCCGAATTCACGAAAAAAATTTGGACATTTTCATACATTTTGATTGCGTGATCATGAACACGGTGTATGGGAGAGTAATTTTTTTTTTCGCGAATTCGAGTTTGGCCCCATAGTAAAAGTTGTTTAGTATGATCTAAATATTAATGTGTTTCTTTCTTTGCTTTACGATCAAATACATACTGTATATTCATTCACCCGTTTGCCGTTTATCGTGCTACTCGTCACTTTCGTACTTGCATACTTGTAAGAACCTGACAGCAACAACGACAAACGATTACGGGACCATCACAAGCGCAAGCCTACAGATTCAATTCACAAGATTAGATAATGATCTACGAACAAATAAAACATGGAATCCGCACGCCATACTAAATTGCCTTTCAAAAATGATCCTGAATTTTGTTGATAAGTGTCACTTGCTCTTCAATGCATCACGGCAATGAATTTCAAAATCAACCTATAAAAACTTAAACCCCCATTTAAAAATAGTTGTGATTGGTCCATCAAAGTTTTGATTCGCTATACTACCGTAAAATTTATCAAAGATGCTGCGCCGAAATATGCGCGGTGTTAAGAAAAGCGCTACACCAGGCGACTGAACGCGACCGATGGCGACAACTAGTGAACAAGATCATAAGGAGTCACGATCCTCAGCAGTGAGGGAACGACCAAGAAGAAGAAGAAAAGCGCTATGTCCTGCCCATCTTGGCACAATTGAACAATTGTTATTGGGGGAATTTCAGAGCTGGCGTTAGACGTCCATGTTATATAATATATTATTATGGTCGCAGATAATGAGAAACATAAGGACGAGTGAAACTATCAAAACTAGTGATATTATATTGATATTTGACGACTTCATACATTTGCTGAAACGGTCCACGCTGCCGAAGATCAGAATCGTTGGCGGAAGATCATGAAGGAAAAAAATATATCTTGATAAGTAATACTACCCCCAGCATTGGGGTATAGTCGCTAGGAACACATTAAACCTTTGTTTTTTTTTTTTAAAACAAGTTCATGCCACCCTGGAAAGAAAGTCGCCTCCAGAAAATAAATACCTGAACCTTGAATAGTCGTTTTAGACACTCAAAATACATTTGAGGTTATGTTATTATAGCGAATTCACAGTTCGTGATTTACTTACCTATCTTGTGTTAAAAATAATGTGTATTCATAATTTTACGTCCTTTATGCACCGTGTTTTTATCGCGTCTACGGATAATGTAGTCAATTTATTTTATTGATAAAAAACACAAGTGCTTTTATCAAAAATTCTTCTTCTTCTACCTAGCGTTATCCCGGCCTTTGCCAGGGTCCGCTTATCAAAGATTGACACAAATAAATAAAATTGTCAAACAATTATAAGGCAAAGATTCATACATACCTTAGCAACTAACACACATTATAAAACCCTAATTATTACTGTACACTCCATAATTTAAAATATAATACACGTATAAATACTCGTAAGCTTAAAAGTGGTTTAAAACCTTCATTTACAAATGTTAAGCTAGTACAATCAGTAACAACATCATCGATCGCATGATCACGACCCGCACGCGTCAATCAATAACCAACTGATTCGAATTTTGAACTTGCCCGTTACGCCACGTTATGTAACTTTAGAAATCATCACATAAATATTAATTTCCGTAGAAAATGACCAGTGTTTCATTGAGAGAATTCAACCAATGGTATGCTCCCTACGCGGTTTGCGAACCTGTGTCGACATTTGGGTTACGAATGTGTAGAACTGGCATGAATTAAACAGTGGATGATGAAATCGAACTTTTTCTTACGAGGTTTCTTAAAATTAAATTATTTGGTTGCATCATATGAATAATAGCCATATAGTTTTATGATATGTTACGGTATAGAAAGTTAACGTTACCTATTAAATGGTAATTTTCCTTTTTCGCTGTTAAATGAATAAAAAGGTCGATGCAGCTACATACTTTTGTCTCTCTCTTCTTAATCGTTCCCCCATTACTGAGGATCGTGACTCCACTTGCGGCTTATGATAATATATGCCTCCAACTGCTTCTATCTGTGGCTTGATGGATCGCGGTGGTAATGGGAAGATCCAGCTGTTCGGATATCTACATACTTTGTAAATAAGAATATAATAATGAGATTTTTTATTTTGGACATTGGTAGTAAATATGTTTGAGAAATATCCATCAACCCGTTGTCGTGTATCAAAAGCACTCGTGGTTTCGGTTTAGGCATCTCGGACTGTTTATTATAATAGTTTAAGGACAGAAGTATACAACACATACAAAAGGGATATTCATCAGAATTCGCATTGGAAGTTTTCTGGAATTCAGCAATAAATCAGTTGCTAATATTAAAACAACCGATTTTATGACTAGTTTATCTTTGTCGCTGGGAAATGAAAGTCTTTAAGTAATATTCTAGGTAGATAGTTGAACCAATGACAAATTTATTAATGAATTATAAACATCAAACGTTAACTTATTATAATTTTCTAATATACTTGTACTATGAGCTGGGTTATTAAAAGCAAAAGGCTTTTATTTTCAGCTTTTGGCGTCCGTATCCAACGTTTCGTTATAGTGTCCCTAATTTTTCTTAATTTAAAAAAATAAGTAATTTGGGAAAGTGTGGCCGTTGATATAGAGGCAATTGATACGATAGCAGCCGCTGATATCCTTCATATAGCTGCTGGGGCTACATATCATTGAAGTACGTGAGTGGGTAGTACAAAATGGTACATCTTCGTTGGGCCTACATAAGTCGCTATTTGTTTGATTTATGACTTTGAAACAGTTACCTGGCAACAACTTGCGATGGGTATTAATTGAGGAGTATCTTTTCAAAAGTGCTTATTTCCACTATATCAACAAGGGTAATTTTTCCTTGTTTTCATGAGAGAAATAATCTCTGTTATAACAAAATGGAAATAAGCCCTTTTGAAAAGACACACCTCAATTGAACTAATAAAAATCCCGCACCCGCTTTTTGCGACCCAACGACATGCTTTATTTTCTTTACTCGTGTCACAGCGTGTGTTACGAATTTCAAACGTCAGGTCTAAACCATTCTCAAGCCACTCGCTCTCGTACTGTATCAGTTGCTCGTTCGTTTCGGCGGGACTCACGAAGTGGGGGTACGCGGAATAAAACCGCTATGCCTCGCTCCAGACGCCACATTTCACAAACCGAAGTAGACGGGTAAAAAAAAACAAAAAAAAAATGAAGGCCTTCCTTCTTATTCTTGTAAGCGTGGCTGTGGTCAGTGCAAAGCCCACTGGCGAAGATGACGTCATCGGTTCCGTCATTGGAGTAGTGAGGAGCTGTGCTGAAGAAGACGTCTCCTTGTGTCTGAAGGTGTGTGCAGTGATGTGATTGTCTTCATGGATTTCAAGTCCAGGGTTCAATTAATCTTATTCATCCTTGAGATCCTTTGCGATTTTTTGAGTCTTCTAAACTGTCCTAATTTTATTTTTATTTCACTCAAAGGTCAAGATTTTATCAAGACTTTTTAAAGTTGCGAGCTTTCATTTTTGTTTGCTCTCGTCAGATTGGTAATAAAACTTAAAAAGTTACAAATCTTAAATTTTTTATAAGCTTTATTTTTTTATAATAAGTTTTTAATTAACTTTTAAATCCAATAACACACCATTTTTATTAATTAGAACCAACAAAACGTTCCATTTTCATTTCTTTTATTTGATTATTTTAAATTATATTTAGTCTAAAAAACCTTATCTTCAAACCAATTAATTTACTACTTTTATGAATGATTTGATTTTTAAATTAATCACATTTTCATTAAGTCTTTGATTTGCTTAAACCAAATCCAAAAATTAGAATCATCCTGAATGATAACTTCAACATTTATGCACTCCCAAAAACAAAATCTTTGAAATAACACTTTTTTTTTCAATTTCACCGCTCATTCATACGAAGCTTCATAACGAAACACGTTATTAACTATGTAAATGATATTCATCGAGATGTATCTTAATCAGGAACGTGCCTTGAAATACGTCGAGAACCTTGCTACTGCCCGGGAAGTGAACATCGCAGATGGAGTCAGTCTACTCGGCTCAGGGTCCCCCAGATCCGCCAGGTCCTTTGAACCCCTGCCCGAAGACCCAGCAGCCAGAGAGAACCAGGTGGAATCCAGACTCCTGGACGCTACCGCTGACTTTCTAGAAAACCATGTCATTCAGCTGCGTATGCCTAAAAGCACCGTTGAAGATGTGAAGAGATCGCTTGAGGAAGGTCAGTGCCGTTTATGTTCTGTTTTGAAGCTTTTGCATAAACATGAGCTGTTAAGTCAGATATTGCAGTAGATTCAAACGATTAAAAACATAAACTTAGGTAACGATATGTGATTGTTACATTCGTAACTGTAAGCACTGTTTGAATAACTAAAAATCTTCAAGCAGTGAATGTTTGGCGAAGAGAGCAAAAAGTTCATAGTTGCTGTAAAATTATGTATTTTAAAAACATTAACTTAGTTAGCGATATGTGATTGTTACATTCGTAATTATGAGCATTGTTGAAGTCACTTAAAATCTTCAATAAGTTAATGAAAGGCAAAGAGAGCAAAAAGTTCAAAATGTTACTATAAAGATGCCGTTGCTTTTGGCAAAAAATATGCAAAGTACAGATGTGGTCTAATTAGTTTTATTTGTTACACGCACACTCGCATATTATTTTCGATTTTCCGGTTCGAGTAACAATCATATTAATTTAAAGAAATTTTACCCTATCTGTATCTCTGATGATTATAAGATTTTCAAATTTGGAACAATAAGCGTACTGTTTCAGCAAAATGCTCATCGAACATATTTTCAACCTTCTAATCCTATGCACTAAATGTACACATTTGTAGAAAAAAAAGCTTTCGTTATTACGAGAACAAGAATCATTTGTTTACCGCAATTAATAGTTATACAACGAGAGTTCTTATTACGATTCATATCTGGAGCATTTAGTTATAATACAGTGGTCAAAACCGGCCCCGAATGAGTGAAAGTTTGGTATCCAACTGTAATTATTTTTTGGTACTTTGTGCCCTGCTCAGGTGCTCGTCAACTCATGGGAATGAGAACATGCTAACTAAGTAGAAAATCGTGTATGTAAATTGAATGAAATTACACCAATTGTCTCAGATTTATCAACAGTATAAAGACGTCTAAAGATACTAAACAATATCACGGTTCGGAAGTAGAACGACGCCTCGAAGCATCTTATTTCATTGTTGTAATATTACGAAACATCTTTGAATTGCTAACAGACAAATTATGTCGCCAAATAAAACAGTTAGATCACAAAGCTGTTAAGTGTTCGCGAGTCGTTTATTTATTTCCAATAACTGGTTTCGGTTTCGACTGCCCCATTGATACGCTTGAAAAAGCCGTTTTAGATGCTGTTGAAGGTTTAATGGCTCATGATTCATCAATCGACTTATTATCTATATTGATTACTTTTTGCAGTAGAAACATAAAAAAAAAATTGGAACACCAAGACTTTCTAAGGTATGAACTGATTTCTAAATGGCATTATCATGCAATAACAGAATTAAACTGCTTACATGATATGATATAGCACTCCATAAAAAAAGTGTATGCGTTACGTAAAGCTTTAGAAAGAAACAATTTGAAGCACTCTCGCCAAATTAAATTAAATTTCGCAGAAAAACCAGTTTTACAGGTGCATGTGTGAGAATATGAAAATAGAAAGTTTTGCAGTTGCGGTAAGCGAGAAATTAATTAGTTTGTAAATGAGCAATAAAGTTTAAATTGAGCCGAGAAATTCGTAAACGTACTTAAATTGTGAGCGGACATCCGTATCTCGATCTCCAAGAGAACGTACGTACGGAGAAGAGGCTAGAAATCTCGATGGACAAACGGGTCTTACAGGAGTTTCTCTAACCTATTAACAAGCTTGATTATGGTGGAAAGCGGACGGATGGTCAGGTCTAGTTTTTGCCACATTTCCATAGTACTCGCCGCAAGTATGTAGGACTACATGTAACTAGTTTTAGAGATCCGTTAACGCGTCGTGATCGAAATCTCAATCGAGGATCGAGTAAAAGTCTCGCTCCAGGCGTTGACGAAATATGGAAGTAGGCTCGAGCTTTCGAATCGTAAGGTCCGGTAACCGATGCACTTTCTAGATGAACGAGACTGTTATGCAAACTGGACATAACATGAATTACAATGAAAGCGACATTGTTTAAAGTTCACGCGGTGAATTACAATCAGAAGTTTCAATTACAAATTTACTTTGAATCATCTGATGGCCATTCGAATTGGAATATTTCCTTTGGTATGCGGCACTCCTTACTCTACTTCCGACTTGCTTAAGTAGGTCGGTAGGTTTATAGTCACTTTGATGGACAAGTTTAATTTTACTGTTTCGATGTCATGTCTCGCCTAGTGAAACACATGCTATCTAGCAAGTGTGTGCTTGAACTGGCTTTCCCACGCTCGAGATTCAAACTACTTAGACTTGTAAAACTTTTCAAAATTATTTGTTAAGGATGCATCCCTTGCAAAATCGAACAATTTTCTTATTTTTTATTTGTTTCCAGGCCGTGGCAAGAAGAAGAAGCTGAAGCAGCTGATGCCCATCCTCGGACTTCTCCAGCTGAAGATCCAGTCCCTCATCCCCCTGTTCCTTGGAATCATCGCCTTCGCCGCCGTCAAGGGTCTGATGCTCGCCAAGGCTGCCCTCCTTGCTTCCGCCTTGGTTCTCCTCAAGAAGCTGCTGTCTAAGCATGAGCATCATGAGAGCTACGAGGTAGTGGCTCATCCCCACCATGAAGAGCACTTCAGCCATGGAGGCGGCGGCCACGGTGGCTGGGGCCGGTCATCTGACGCCCAGAACATGGCTTACAACGCGTACGCCAACTGATACCTAAGATAGCTTAAGAAAGTTGATCCATCGATCAACTAGTCTATTTATCTTTGGTTAGTCTAGTTCGGACCTCAGATTGAGATTTAATTTATTGTTATTTATTTAACTTATTGAAATCAAATGTTAATTTAATTGTGTGAATGAGTGAATCTTGTCTTCTCTTTTTGTACATTCATCGTCGTTTTTTACTATTTTCTACTGCAAAGTACCTGTTATTTTTATTGTATGTTTATGTTTCTTAGTACAAATCATTATAGCTTTAAATATATCACCACCTTTATAATTATGTACATATATTTTTATGTAAGTACTTATGTGTTCATAACAACTAGTCGTATTACTATGTATTACTTATTGTCTTCGTAATATTTATTTGTGATATTTAATTATTTATATGTCTTTTGTAAATATGTTTCATATCGAAGTATATGTGTAAACAATTGTTAATGCATCTTCGTTTAAATATTATTATCGTGTTCATATTTTATATTATGTATTTGATTTGTATGTATTTATATTTGATATTATGTTTGTTATTTGATATTATGTATTTTATTATGTACCTATTAATAGTACTTAACTATCTAATCAGTCTCTATTTATATATATTTTTTTGTTGTACAAATCTTCTCTTTATTATTGTATCATAGTATTATAATGGGCCATGCATAAACTAAAGATGAAAATATATCAGTCATTCAAGTTTTACTCGGACGTTTTATTTACACGTATTAACCCAGATAAACCTAAGTGTAAAAATATTTTTTTTTGTATTTTGTCAGTCACTCACTACAAAAAGCTAAAAACAAAGCATCAGTGTTATAACACCTAGTACCTGCTAGGGTTAAATGGGTTAGTCTTATTGAGATTTAGCTTAAAAAGAGAAATTGAAAATTTTTCTTTAAGCGTCGAAATCAAAGTCAAAGTCAAATCGTATTTCTGAAACAAAATTGGAATCCACGTCAGGATTAAAGATAGGATGCTTGAATTAAATCACTTAATATGTTTTTTTTTGTTGCAACTTCATGCTACCTATATTGCTATGACATGGCGATAAAGGTATCAATTTAATTATGGATTCAAACTATTGTGAGACATATTCAACACTAATAAAATAATCCCACAATTACTACTTACTTACTTAACAGAGGTGCTTACCATAGGAAAAAAAATGCTACAAAAGACTCTGGTTGTCACGGAAGTCGAGCCCGCATCCTCTGGTATTAAACTCACGTAATAGTGATGTGCAAGGAGTCCCCAACCTATTTCGGATCAGTAAAGACTTTCGTTTACATAATAATACAGGAATTGGTGTACTAAACGCGTTTTAATAAGTAAATCACGGGTAACACGACACAATATTTTAATTTTATATTTTGTAGTTAGTGAACAACACTTTTCACGTCGTAAAAATTGTAATTTTATTTTCAATGTCAATGTAAGTGAGTGAAACGGGTTGTTGCTGTACCGCACGAAAACAAAAGAAACTTAGTCTATCTTACATGGAAACTGCATTAACAGAAAGTACACTTATTTAAAACACCTTTCAAATGAGTTCGATGATGAGAAAAGAAGTTCTCGAAAAAGAAATCCAATTATTGGAATAAACATTATAATAACTCAAAAACAAAAACATAGTGATCATGTGATGGCTACTATTTGTCCTATGCCATAATCCCAAAGTGATACAAATAGAAGGTGAAGCGCAACTTTTGCGGTAGGTAAACAATAATTGTTAATAAGTACATGTATATTTAGAGAATACTAAAGACGAGAGGCATATGCTATGATAACCGGCTGAGAATATCATCATCATTCTCAGCCGGTTATCATAGCATATGCCTCTCGTGATGAATATGATGACATATCATCATCATTTTGTCATCATCATGATGATGATGATAATGATGGTGATGCTGGTGGTGGTGAATTGTAACCTGGACTGCTGATCATAATAACTCATGTGATTTAATATTGATCTTTCAGGTTACCTATTTAATTGGACTACATGCTATTGTTTATCATAACCCCCTGAAAGATATGACAAATATTTTAAGTTTGTATCGTAATATAACATGTGAGTAGCATAGTGTTCATAATCATAAATTTATCATCATTTTATAAACCCGTATTTTGGAGGATGTGAGAAATTGAAATCGTCCATATTTAGTCACCTCGAAGGTCGATCTTAGTGAGATTTTTTTATGATACATTCGTAATTCGCAAATTTTACAATCACTATTCTCAAATGATCTGTGGCAGAAAGTAAGGCTGCCGCCACAATACCACATAAAACGCTTTCATTTTCAGAGCAGCTTGCATCTGCGGCCAAATAAATGGGACAGCAAGCTCCTATTTCACAATGGTGACAAGTGCGATAATTGTAAATCGTTTCTCCCATTGCAGGCGTCCATACGAACTGTTGCTACATATCATCACACGGCCCGTGTGGTTGTTTGCCATCAATATCAAATATATTGCAAGAATTATTACAAATCAACAATAAACCACCAACTTTTACTTTCCTATCTCCTCTACCCAAAGGTTGCCTGGAAGAGACGTATGTCAAAATTTGCCAAATCAAATTGGTTTGGCTAATTGACATAGAGTTTAAAAATTTATTGATACTAATGTCCTTCGGGTTGGACACATTTTACCTAAATTTAGACAACAATTTAATTGAACTTTATTCATAATATTTTCTTCGGTTACCGCGAGGATTACTCATGAAATAAAACTATGAAAACGGATAAACTAGCGTATATTAACTAATTTTAACTTCATTCCGACGTTTCGAACACTTTACAGGGTTCGTGGTCTGCGGATGACTGACAATGGAGGAAATTTGATAGATAAAAAGGGGGCCTTTTTAGTACTGGCAACATTTTTTCAAAATTATTTTAAATTTCCTTATTAATCAAAATTGTATGTTTTGGTTTAATGCATGATGATCTTAAGATGTACTACAAATGTTTTTTGAAAAGAGTTGTCCCGCTGAGTTTCTTGCCGGTCCCAATTTTGGGATACCTTCCTAACAATACAATCATACAAAGGAAGGAAATACTTCTCAGACAGTGGCGTAGGGATAGAACCGGCGTAGATTATTTATTTTGTCTCTTGTCTTCATTCTGAAAATATTTGTAATGAATAACTAGCTTAATTTGCAAAATTTTGTATGTACATCCACCCTTAAAATTTATTGTCTGTGGTTTAGTAATTTTTTCTTTGGTGGGTAGTTTTGTACTTATCTTTCTTATTTTGATGGAGGTAGATCTATCAAATTTCCTCCATTGTCAGTCATCCGCAGACCACGAACCCTGTAAAGTGTTCGAAACGTCGGAATGAAGTTAAAATTAGTTAATATACGCGAGTTTATCCGTTTTCATAGTTTTATTTCATGAACTTTATTCAATTTAGGGCCTGTTTCACAATCTCCAATTAAAGCTATCTGTCAGATAAAAACAACACGCTCTCTTTATTCTTCCAGGTGAAAGAAAGAGATAGTGTTATTTTTTATCTGATAGATAGCTTTAACTGGAGATTGTGAAACAGGCCCTTAGTGTTCAAATAACATTAAAAACTGTTTCAAGCCACAATTTGTTTTCAGCTCACAGTTCAAATGTATTATTCAAAACGTGCACAAGCAGAAAATATCAAAATTGCAGACAAGCATGCAATAAAATGATAGACACGGTAAATTACTAATTGCCATTCCTTGGCACCTTACTGTATGATCACATTACCATTCTCTTCGAAAACTAAGCCACATAAGTAAGATTGTTATTAACTTGTACAGTTAATTTGCTTTCACTGAACGCTCGTGCGCACATGGTGGCTAATGAGTAAACTTATCCAAGCTTGCCCTTGCCCTTAATAACTGAGACCCAAGAAATCAGCCGAAGCCGTGTGGTGACGGCAGTAAAAATACTTTTGTCACCATACCAACTCTTCCCGTGGGTGTCGTAAGAGTCAACTAAGGGATTGAAGAGTCACTGACTGGGCAGCAGCGTCATCATAGTAGACACACTTATGTAATCGCCAATCTGCTTGCCCAGCGTGTCGATTTTGGGTAGTTACAACCCCTAATGTTAATAGGAGAAGTCTAAGTTCAGCAGTGGACTAAGATAGGCTGATAATGTGATCTTACAAATTCATCTTCTCAGATTATTCAGCGTTTATCAAGTAAGGTGCAAAAGTAACAAATCATTCAACTTCCTTTCTTTGTAAAGTGATGAATGAGTTAATATCCTACGTAAATAAACACGAAGAAGTAAGAGTCGGCTAAAGGATTGAAGTGTCACTGGCCATTTATCTATCGAAGATGAATGATGGCCAGCATCATCATGAATCATGGTGGACACTACCGTGATCGCCAACCAGCTTGCCCAGCGAGGCCATTATGGGCATAACCTAACGAGAGGCCGTTGTCAAGCTGCAGTGGACTAATAATTTAGGCTGATGATGTTATGTGTGATGTAAAGAAAATAGGCAATTTGAACTTCCTACTAAATGTTTCTCAAAGGGCTACAATGTTCGTTTTTCATAAAAAAAGGTATATCCATTTCTTATCCAAAGGGACGGGAAATATGTGAATCCTTAAAAGTTGAAGGCGTTCGCAGGCTACAAAATTATTTTTTATTATATTGTGTCGTACAAAATATGCCCTTCCAGATCCGCCAGACAATCTACTAATCTGAGGTAAATAGTGGGAGATGGTGTGCAAGGCTGGGTCAGCCTCTAACACTGATGTGGATGCCTGAATGTGACCACAAACCAAGAAAAAAACACGAAGGAGAGGTCGCAAGTCGACTTTTTAATCGAGCGTATTTTTATTGATTGGTATAATGTTATCATAGTATCCGTACGTACTTTTACTATGAAATCTTATCACACGACATCCCAAAGAAAGAGTTTATTGTTTTCAGGATTCACGTAATGTGTGAGTTTCTTTGTACCGCAAGGAATACGTAATGCTTCAACCGATTTTGATGTGTGAGGCATCGTTAGAATCCTTATGCTACCGCAAGTGTCAATAAGTAACTACTACTGTGTCATATTGAAAAAAAAAGTTCGGACTTCACCACATTTATTTCTGACTTCAAAAAATTTATTAATAAAAGTAATCGGGTAAGGTATCAAAATGAAGTGTCGATCACCGACGATTACGAATAAAATGTGAGTGATTTGCTTAAAATCTCCCAGTTTATCGCTTGCCATAAGGGTACATATACTTAGACATTTCATTCGTAGGTACATATGTATTATTTTTGGTTTTAGTATCTTAAAACGAGCTACTCGTATCATTAGTTGCGCTTGCATTCAATTCTTAAATCCTTTTTCATAGAACTATGCACCCATTCATAGACATCGGTTACACGCCAATTCTGCCGTCAGTTTAGTATATCACCTTTTGTTGATTGATATCAGGCGAATTTGAACTGTGTGTCTTAGGGATGAAGTGTCATTGAAAATTAGTTTAAAGAAGATTGATGATGGGCTGCCCTGGACACACTACTGCCATCACTAACCCGCATGCTCAGCGTGGCGATTATGGGCTTTTACCTTCTAGCATCCACTATTTATTTCCTAGGGAAGCCGATGTTCAGCAGTGGACGTCTTATGGCTGAGATGATGATGATGATGATCCACTATTTAATACGAATAGGAGAGGCCCACGTTCAGCAGTGAACTGAGAGAGGCTGATGTGACGTCTTTGGATTCATAGAAAATAACTGAACACTGACTTACCGTCGCCATTAGATATATCGTCACGTCTAGAGCGCTCAAAAATATCTGAACAGGCCTCTATCGTTATGCCAATAAAGGTGTGTTCAGATATTTTCTAACGCTCACGACGCTACGATACATCTGATGGTGACTGTACATGTTTTCCCTTATACATTCCTGCATAATCGGTACCTGAATGCATTAAGGACAGCAAGCACGTTAAATTACCTTATTGCGAGCCAGTAGGTCATTAGGTCTCGGTGGGTATGCGTGGTGGGTTATTGACCTATTAAAGGCACATGCTACGTACAAATCTGATAGTCTATCTTTATCTACCTTTTACTTTAAACCTTGAAAAGGGATAAGCGATTTTCGAGTTTTGGGCGCTCGATTTGGTCCTTTCGGCTATCTGTCAAAAACAATGTTTGTTTCTAAATATTACCTAACTTGAAAATGTTAAGTTTTCGTTTGCAATATCAATATACGCGGCAAAGTCAATAAAACAATTCAGTGTTCAACGTATTCATAATTCAGGTAGCGAAAACGCTAAAGTTAAAGAAGTTAGTGGAAGCGAAAATTCATGAGATCGTGTAAGTTTTTATTTTCGAATACATAATAAGGAGGACTTCATATGCAAGAACTCTAGCAGTTATTGCACATGAAGGTTTTGAATAAAAATCGTAAATCTGCCCAAAAATTGTACAATACTTTGTTGAGAACATCGATATATTTTACAAAATCCTTATTTCGCGCTATAACGCAGTCTCGTGTATGTAATAATAATAAAAATGTAATCGTAAAGGGTGAAAAGGCACCATCTGGGCAAACTCACTCCATCGTAGGCCGCGTCTCTGCCCTTGGCTAGTCTGTGGCCATGAATAAGCCCATTTCAAAATAAATAAAAAATATCGTATATTATTTATACCCGTGATTTAAAAAAAGGAAGATTAAAATTGCAGATGCAATTACAATTTTCATTTTTAATGAGCGAATGTACCAACAGACCTAAATTGTAAGCAAAGATCTTAAAACTAAAAAAAAATTAAACTTAAAACAGCGACATCTCTGCACTAAACATATGAACTTATACGAGAGAAAGCTTTCTAACAACTTATGTGAAGATCCACCCATACTACTATGTTACTGCCATAAACTATGCCAGTACAACCTCAAATTATCGTGTTTAATCAAAAATTTATTTAGATTATCTTACACTGCTTAAAAAAGTTTTGTCTATCTCGAATAAACAAATAAAGCCTCGGTTTACTTTACGTGTCTTGTAAAATTTTAAAATGAAAGACAGGGCCATCTATCAACTGACACGCGAACTAGTATCACGGCCATGTTTGTTTACAAAAACGAACAAAAGTTCAAGGCTTTGCCGCACGTCGCTGTCTGCTGTCTGGCGGAAAACGGTCAATGTCCGAAAAAAAGACTACTGTTATAATGCGCTTTGTGGTATTTTATTTTCCTTTATTGTAGCTTGGGATTCTGGCCTTGATCTTTTTTCTAGATTGCACACTTTTATAGTATTTTATCATTGAGTAATAAAATGTTAAGTTAGTAGTATGGCATACATTATGTAATTTCCTTGACAATTTTAATAAATGTGTATACTCAAAGATTATGGTAGGTGTTGATGAATGTTATTAATAATTAATTCACCGTTTTCGTGAAAAGATCGCTTTGTTTATAAAACTTGAATATGTGCCGCTTAATGTGTGTGATTGATTCATGATTTTAGTATTATTCCATAAGTTAAAATAGATTTTTACAGATTAACGCATTAATAAAACCATTTACACTATAGACAGCCGCCAGTACCTGTTACCAGATATACCAAACCCGCCTGTTTACTCAAAGTTAGGTAATTCCGACAAGTTCACACTTTACTATCAAGGTTACTGTTACGTCTGTTACTACGTTCATTCAAGCCACAGCGCTGCGCTGATGTCGTTTTATTGCACCGGCTGCGACCTAGATGGCGTAAGAGTGCTGTTTTCTTCTTTTTATTTTAGATTCGGTTTTTGAATGATACTGCAGCTTTTGTTGCAGTAAGATCATTCTTGATTTCACTATTTTTGAAGATGATGTAATGATCAACTAAACTGTTAGTAGTAAAAGCAAAAGGTACAATGTATCGTTATTTTAGAATTAGGTACCTGTGCTATAATAGTTATTTGTTATACAAGGGTGCAAAGTTGTATTTTACCCGCGAGTATGAAATTGAAACACGAGCAAGCGAAAGGATTCTATAGTTGAACCACGAGCGAAGCGAGTGGTTCTAAAATAGAATCCTGAGCGCAGCGAGTGTTTTAACATACGAGAAGTAAAATACATTTGAACCCGTGTGTAACACAAAACTTTTCCCCTCACTATAGCGAGGAAACTCAAAAAAGGTAATTATTTGTTCACATTACAATCATCATCGGGTTAGTGATAATAATTTTCCAAATGCATCATGTATTTAATGCAAGATTTTGTCGCAGTAAACTTACCACGAAAAAGTAAACGCAGCACGATTTTAACACATTCCTGTAGTTGCACACCAACGCCAATGCATTATTAAATCATTCTCATTCATTATTTTTACAAAATTATAACAGAACACCCTGAAAGTTGTTTAGTTTACTATTTTTATGCGTGTTCGAGTCAGTAAATAAAGATTATAACCTATAATATTCTTTGACAATGTTGACGTTGACATTTTCTGCATTTTGTGATTGCATCAAGTCATCTTATCATCATTCACTAAAACAATTGTTACTTATTGAATTTTAGGATTTATATGTTAAAATCATCAAATTATATAAAGGTTTGAATTTTACACTAAATTCTCAAACAAATTATTTAATTATCATTAATATGGAACAATTTCCATGAGCATTTTACGTTTTGTTATTCCAAAACCAAGGTCATTACTTTGCCACACAAGTGAATAATATGCGTTTTTACACGTTCGTATTAAAGGATAAACGAGCACTTTACGAGCTAGTGAGGGGAAAATTATATTAATTATTAATTATGATAATACGTATAATAACGCAGCCGTTTGGTGACGGCAATAAGAATACATTTGTCACCACCCCAACTCCTCCTGCGGGTGTCGTAAGAGTCGACTAAGGGATTGAAGTGGTCAGTGGACAATTATTTGATAAAAGATTGATGACAGGCAGCAGCATCGTCATAGTGGACACTTTACTGCGATCGCCAATCCGCTAGCCCAGCGTGGCGATTATGGGCATTTACCTCCAAATGTGTCTTTACGCATAGATAATAGGAGAGGCCTACGTCCAGTACTGTAGTGGACTATCATAGGCTGATGATGATGATGATGATGACTGTTAACTGTTAAAATGAAAACTCTTTAGTAAAATGAGCTTTATGTAAACGTTACAGTTAAAATACTACAATAGTTGTGAAATCTAGAAACCGAGCAATAAAACTAGACAATATTACATGTACCTACTCAAAAAATATGATCTCGAAATTTAAATATTAACATAAAGCGAAGTTTACTACATCAAATTGCCGATAAACGCTGTTTTACGCACAGAAAGCACGCAGTAATTATTATAACGAAGGGGAACATTAAATATTGTACTAAAAGAGAAAGTACAGACTGTTTAACATTTTATATGAAGATTTTGGGTGTTTCGACATGCTGTGGTTGCCGTGGTTTCGGCAATTAGTTCTAATGAAGGTACCATGTCGAATAACGTGAAAGATGGATAAGCACATTTTGTGTTGTATGTCTGTTAATTGGATTAGACTCACGACGATTTAAAGAATGTGTTATTTATTTTTTTAGTACAGATGGTGCCTTTTTTAGGCTCTAGTGAGAGAAGTGTGTCATTTTACGTCAGGTCCAAAACTTCGGAGGGCCATCTGCAGTAAGAAAACGTCGTACGAGACACGTGCAAAAACGAATTTCATGTTTTTCGCACTTGTGTCGTAATGTACTAATTTAGACTTCATTGCACAAAAGAACAGCTTAATATACAAAAGGCGAACTTAATGCTATTATATATGCATTGCCTTCCAGTCAACCTTAAGGCAATGCAGAAAAGATTATAGGCGGTGCATTAGAAAACACGTTGTAAACAATTAATACATATATTATTACATTCATACATAAATAGTATACATACCTACACATAAATTCATATATGCATATAATATAATTATGACTGGAACTAACGTGAGACTCAAACATATTAAAATATTTTTGAACCGGGCTACTGTCCGTCCGATGATTGCTCGACATTTTTCGACTCATTGTTCGCCTGGAAAGCGTCGGGTTTTGACTGAGGGTGCTCCGGACGAGGACCCTCTTAATGGGTAACTATTAGCAATCATCGACTTAAAATTTAAGTATACGTGAATAATCCGGTTCGATAATAAATACCTAAATCATTCTTGGAGCTGCCAGAAAATAAATCACGCACAGATTTTTTAAAAGCATATTTTTATCTACTTGCTCGGTGTTTTCCTAATATTGGGGGGTAGACCGATCCAGAGGCGTCAATGGTGAACGAGTGACCCCTGTGGGAAAAGTTGGGGTGGGGTGGTGACAAATGTATTCTTACTGCCGTCACAACACGACCTGTAAGATCCTACTCGTGTAGGGTCCGCCCGGATAGCTACCTCCGTCTAACCCGTTAACCTGCCGCTAAATAGTTAGTACTGTCTTCTGGTTTGGGGGTAAGATAGCCGGTGTAATTACTGGCTTAAAGGCAATCCATCTAAGTCGAGTAGGCAGCGCACAGGCGATTTTTTGGTCACTATGTCCATAGGCCTCAGTTCCCGCTTTCCATCAGGTGGGCTGAGAGCTCAGTTGTCTACCTACGTCACATAAAAAAAAAGTGTTTTATACCACAATTGTTTTTTAATATTGCAGTCATAATACCTTATTGGCTGAAGAGGTTGTTGCCGCTAAAATCACCAACTCCATATTTTAAGAAAGCTGCTTCATAAAAAAACACCCATGAAGCTACTCGGAAACCAACGGTACTCTCGCAAAAAGTAAAACATATTGGGAGATAAATACCAGTAATAATTCAAGTCAGAAGGTGTATTCGATATTGGGATTGACGAGTTGATTCGATGTGTCTTTCAGTGCGCCTAATTACTGTAGCCGTACTGTGAGTTGGAAAGTAAAAGATACGTTAGGTTTTACTTGATACGTAATGCATTCTATCGCTGTTGCGGACTCTTTTTTGATAAACTTCTACTGTATTCTGATAAATCTTTTTAGTTGTAGTATTTTCTAATATTTTTACTTTTGAAAATTTTGACAATGTCACTGATTGATGCAAAAATGAAAATAAAATACGTCAAACGAAAGAAAATTATGTATTATACAAGGTGAAATTCTAATGGTTGTTTTCCGTTTAAGGGCATGCTTAGTATCGTGTTCCGGTTACTACGAAAAAAGGCGGAAGAATTTTTATTCTCTAAAAAAATATATTGATTTTCTAGAAAAATAAAAATGTTTTTCACGTGAAACAATTTTTATCCTTTTTTTACCTGATTGGAAAACGATACTGAACAAGCCCTTAAACGGAAAACAACCATTAAAATTGTATAATAAAAGTAGCGAACTTAACTTAAACATTGCTACCGATAGCCTTCTGCGTCGGTAACAATCGCGCTCGCGCTAACATATTGGATTGAGCGCGATGGCCTGCTTTACGTATCGAGAAAAACGTTACCGATATTTGCAACGACATGGTACGGCTACTGCACAAAGTTGTCGCCGCCCCCGGCGAATAAAATGATAACTGCAAAAACCTAATTTTTCAGGAGAAAATAAAAACATGTTTTTGTCGTTAACTGCATTAATACTAAACGTATGCAAATTATGTAAAGTTCTAACGATAGCTAATTTTTGTAGCATTCTGAAAAAATAGGGTAACCTCTTCTTAAACATACCGAAAAAAAGTTATTTCAAAAACAAAAAGTTAGTCAAAATTTACCAACATCAAGGATATAATAATATCGATTATCATTTTATTCACGTTGCGGCTACGCCAACACCAAATATTGTACCATCATGTTACAATTTTATTCAGAGGGTGACCAGGGTGCAAGCTAGTGAGTATAATACTACAATATCACATTATTCCGGTAAATTTAGTGTTAATCTTTTTTAAAAAAGGCTTTTAATCTAGATTAAAAATGAAACTGTAATATGGTAATCAGCATTAATTTTATTGAACAATAAAATTGAAATAGTTAAACTTAAACCTAATAAGTAAATTGGCAGAATGATTATTATAATTAATTACTTACCATTACTAAAATTTTATTATTATGATCACCCGATCATAATAATCTAACATTATGTGATATAGCCATAAGACGTGAAGTCCTTTGTTGCAACATTTTGCAGTAAATCCACTTATAAATAAGTTATATATCAGAAATTAACGCCCAAGTGCGAGTCGGACTCGCGCGCCAAGGGTTCACTACCATTATCAATTTATCATAAAAGAATAAATTAGAGGTAAAAAAATGTTTTTAAAGACAAGCTTTTATAGTAAAAAAGAAAAAAAAAAAACCATGACATTCATAAAATCCACGGTTTTGTAAGCCTTACCTAACGAACCACAAAAGGGTTGAATTTAGCTGAACAATAGTGTCGTCAGCAAAAGTATGATATACCTATATTTCAATTAACGCTTCATTGTTGTAAGGTCTCTTTTCAGTTAATTTGTGCAATCTAATTCTTCAATCTGTAGACTGTCTAAAGAATGAACTCTACTCAGAGCTTCTTAGTTATACTTGTCCAGCAGCGAAACATTTCGAACCTAAATAAACCACGGCATGATCGACTGCACTTCCCTGCATCTTATGAACTGTTGACGCCCAGCATAATACCACAGGTAACATTCTTCGTTCCACTGTGCCGTGACTTTTGATCTGGAACTGCACTGATATGGGTTCTATAATATGAATTGGAATACCATTTCCGTTCGATCGCATTCCCGAATTTTATTCGAACTAATGGAATATCTGTCAGACGAGTAAGAGAAACGACATTAAAATTCAAATAAACCTGCCTTGGAATACGATTATGCTTGAAGGCTTACCGAAAATGTTATATTTAGAGCATCTGTTTTTGTCAGTCCTAGGAAGACGTCATCGATGACCGATGCATTTGAGAAAGTATATCGCTAACTAATATTTATATCTTTGGATGCTCCGGGCCTTCGGCCCTGTGCAAGGCTCGGCCTTCGTCCTTCGCAGGTGGCCTATGGCCACCCGTTTCGTTTTCATGTTACGCTATTTCATTGTGTAGCATGGTAGTGCTGGTCTCTGGCAGCTCGGCCTTCAGCCTCGCGAGCTGTAGCGCCTCGTGCAATCGCTTCGTGCCTTCGTCCTTCGCAAAGGCCAGCTGTTGGGCCAGCGGCCCTCCGATTTGTTTTAGAGAAACACTCTTCCGTCGCGTAGCCTGGAAGCACTGGGTTTATAGGGCCTGCGGCCCTCAGCTTCGTTTTCATGTTACATTATTCCATTAGTAGCATGATAGCGCTAAGCTCTGGCCTACAACCCTCTGATTCGCTTGTTTAGTCGGTCCAAAAGAAGGCATGTTTATAAAATGAACCCAAACGTTAATAGCTACATATTATAGTATTGTCCCCAAAGTTACGGAAGCATACAAAATTGCAGCCCACCGACTTAGACTGGCAGTGACTTAGACGGAGTGGTTTGCGTAGGGCGAGCTGTAGGGCCTGCGGCCCTCCGGCTCATAGACTGCAGGCGTGAGTGGTTCCCGTAGGGCGAGGCTGTCGGGCCTTTGGTCCTCTGGCTGATAGACTGACAGCGTGAGTGGTTCGCGTAGGGCGAGCTGTAAGGCCTGCGGCCCTCCAGCTCATGGACTGACAACGTGAGTGGTTCGCGTAGGGCGAGCTGTAGGGCCTGCGGCCCTCCGGCTCATAGACTGTCAGCGTGAGTGGTTCCTGTAGGGCGAGCTGTCGGGCCTTCGGTCCTCCGGCAGATAGACTGACAGCGTGAGTAGTTCGCGTAGGGCGAGCTGTAGGTCCTGCGGCCCTCCAGCACATGGACTGACAACGTGAGTGGTTCGCGTAGGGCGAGCTGTAGGGCCTGCGGCCCTCCGGCTCATAGACTGTCAGCGTGAGTGGTTCCCGTAGGGCGAGCTGTCGGGAACCACTCACGCTGACAGTCTCGCGTAGGGCGAGCTGTAGGGCCTGCGGCCCTCCGGCTCATAGACTGTCAGCGTGAGTGGTTCGCGTAAGGCTAGCCGTCGGGCCTGCGGCCCTCCGGCTGATAGACTGACAGCGTGAGTGGTTCGCGTAGGGTGAGCCGTCGCGCTGAACGCACTGATTCGATTCTCATTTAGTACACAAACATTACTAGGTACGTTTTAGGAATTTCCCGCGGTACTGTATCTGCCATTTCAATTTTTGATTGTAAAACGTATGTAAATGAAAAGGAAGATAACACGTTTTAATGTTTCGCACAAATAGATAATCGTTACTTAAGGACGATATCCGAACAGACAGAAGATTTTTAATACGAGAATAAAATGATAACTGCCTGATGTCTTTTTGTTGTAGAATGATTTTCACGCGAATATCATGATACGAGCGTTTATAGCGTAAGGTCTAATAATCATTTTTGATATTATCCTCATAGACGTTTATTCTGGTAATTTAAGAGATCAATAAAATCAAAGAATAACATTGCATTTTTTTTTATCTCCATAAATAACAGAATAAAAATTACGAAAAAAATTCAACAGATGCATTAGCACCCATAGATTTCAAATATGACATAACACTAAAACCATGGTAATGGCAGTTATCTTAGTATTCGCCGGGGGCGGCGTTGTGACAGAAAGGTTCTCGGATGGCGACTGCCTGAAGGCGCAGCCTGGGTTGGCCTATCAAGTGGACTGTATAACCTAAAGATCGCAAGAATAATAAACATACGCAAGAAGATTCCTACGTATTCATATTCTTATCCTGCATTAAGAGGACCATTTGTTTATTGAAGATGATGGGAACCAGTGTCATCATAATAGACACACTACGATATCCAACTCGCTTGCACGGCATGGGCATTATGGGCATTTCCTCCTATTGCGTCTATACGTATAGGTATAGCCTATGTCCAGCAGTAACCTGGACATAAGCTGATGATGTGTGACGCTGATATGTGACGATTGGGTCATTGTCAGTCGAAAAACAAAAGCTGTCCACTCGGTGGTCACAGGTTAACATCTTGTATAAATTTATGTTACGATTTTATTATACAGAGTTGTAGATTGGGGAACTTAGTTGCGCCATTAATTGTTTTATCGCAAAATTAGGCCATGAACTCCTTAACTTTAGGTATGTCCACCAAAAAGTCGATAACCTAAATCTGACCCGATTAAGATACGTAATTTAATTCGAAATCGTATCAGACTAAAGTCAAATCAAATCGTAATTCTTCTACATTGAATTGGGCTGGTTCGAACTTGATTGATCATTGCAACATAAGCGTTATATTCTGACACTTTGAGACTAATTAGTTATTAACTATCAGCTCCTTTGAATTTCGATTTAAATATTATTCAATATAATTTGCAAATTAAACATTTGATCGAGATCTATCATTACAGCACGCCGCCAATAAGATTGATTTAATTAATTATCATTATAATTTTCCGTTGGTTTTCTCACTATTTAGTCATATAAAAGTTACATTTTGTTTAAATTGTATTAATACGAATGTTCATGTTACTCGCGCAATCTTGGATAGGTTGCAATTGCAACTTACTTTTATTTTACGTTTAAAATAATACGATATAAATAATTACAAGAAGCTGTTGTTTATTTTATAAAACATTTAAAAATTCGGTTTGTTAGTTAAATTAGATAATGTTGTTACTCAATTTAATATCTGAGTAGTTTGCTTGATTTGATGTGTTTGTGTAGTGACAGCCAGCGTCACTGGTGGCGGTTTTTAAAAGTTTAACTATGCAATCACGTGAGAGAGAGATGTAAACATATATTATAGTAATAACTTTTACGATGAACAGAAAATGTTGTAAGAATATAAAAAACAAATTGGAAGACTGAAAATGTGTTTCTCTGGAATTTCCGTGGTGGGGGCCTAAGCCTCCATCACACTGTTTTTATCACTGCGGCGACTTATTAGCTTAACTTGTAACTATGTATGTAAGAAAATCTTACAATTTGGATTTGATTCACTTCCCGCTCTTCGATTAGGATGAAATTTTGCATACGCTCTAAGTTCTAATGACAATACATGACTAGCTAAGAAACGTCATTACAAATCCAATATGGCGGCCTTCCCAAGATGGCGGACTGGCTGTTTGAAATCTACCCCCATGAAGTATCAAATGAAAGGGTTTGGTGTCAGGAATATGAAAAAAGTGTGTTTTTAGTTTTATTTAACTATTATAATTATTATCGATATTAACTTAACCTATCCGTTCATCTCACTCAAAAATGTATGATTATATGATTATTTTCAAGGAAATCACGTGTTCACGTTTTGTCATACTTATTGAAATGAATTAATTTGTCCGTCTCCTATTCATTATCAAACATTAGGAAGTAAATGCCCATAATCGCCTCGCTGGACAACCAATGCTGGCCATCATCAATTTTCATATACGAATAGACAGACACTTTAATCCCTTAGTCGACTCTTAAAACACCCACAAGAAGAGTGGATAGGTAGTAACAAATCATCACGAGCCTGCTATACAGGCACATTTTGAAATCTAATTTTATGAAAGATGTGGCCGTATTGCAGGAAAATATGGTCACTTTTACCACACTATTCTATTTTTGAGATGTAGCTGTATTGCAGGCACGCGATGAAATGTATTCTTACTGCCCACCACGCGGCAAAATTCCGAAATAGTAGATTACATACCAAGGCCGTTTAAGTGGGAAATGTTTTAGATGACGTGTAATTGTAGACCGAGGCGAAGTCGAGGCTTTCCCATTTAATGGCCGACGTGTGTATACAATTTTTCTGCTCAACGGACCCTTCAGGCGGCAACTTAGTTTAGTACAGCCACCGGCAACGTGCTGTTTGCCGGCTGGAGGGCAGAAAAATAATTTTACACGTTCCCTGTGCATGTATCACACATGTGGCGCATTTGTAGGTATTGATGATACGTGAATGCAGGACATGATGCAGGAGCTAATTTAAATAAAAATATAATTTGAAATTTGCACGTATGAGCTATTCAGCTATGAAGTTGACAATATGATAATATTAAGTAATAGCGGATCTTGAATATTGTTGCCAGGTTAAGATTGTAATTTTTTTGCGATAATTTGCACGTGAGAAATGAATTTATGATTGATGCTGCACATGGAATGTGATAATTTTGTTCGATAAAGAGTTCATACGTTTGTTTGAACATACATAAAACGGCTCACCTATAAACCTAGTGCCCAAGGTAAAGCACTAACTTTCCTCAGATCATTGAACCCAACAATGTCAATGAACTATCGCAGACAATACAAACAGCTCATGACACGAACATGAGAATGACATGAGCAAGGTTAAAGAGAAACATGGAAATAATTGCTTTAACAAGGTTAGATTAGAAGTTCTAATTTCAGTAATACCTAGATATCTAGTAGCAAATAAGCATCGATGAAAAAAATAAGAAGTGGTCCCGATAAAAGTAGCAGTGCATAAAAATACAATCAAACAATCTTGTGTGCATTTAGGCGTTCATTAAAGCAACATATATTTTACCTTTTGAACAACGTTATTTGCCAATTTTCATTTGGTATACACTGCACTATTAGAACCATAGGTATTGTTTTTATGAGCTGATTTGCGTTTTAGAGAATATATGATCTAATATAAAACAGTTGCATTAGTTTACTGGTTCTAAATTACTCGTTGAACATTGAGAAAAAAAATTGTTAAAGGTAAATACTGCCAGAAAACCGTGTTCAAAATACTAAAGGTAGGTACATTGGAACAAGTAACGCTAAATCAAATCAATACGACATTTCCAATAAAAATATGAAACCAGCATTAAAAAAAAGCTACTACGTCATTTACTTTGAAAAAATGAATGACTGAACCCACTTACAATGTTACAATATAATAATATCGCTACAATTATCTTCAATCTTATCAAACCAGTAAATAACGACCAAAAAACTGATGACCGTTAAGATTATAACGAAAAATTTGATGTAATCCTCAATTTTACTTTTCATGCAATGTTACGGAACGTGACTGATGATGATGATTTCACCATTACCTTTCTCTGGTGTTAGAGGGCAAATGTCCGACCTGGATATAAGGAAAGCTGCATTGTGTGTGGTTCAAGAGATAACTTTAAAGCGAAAATCAGGCATTTCGAGAATGGCGGATTAGTATCCATAAATATAGTTTTAATTTAAATATAATATATAATAACTATACTGTAAAACGTATTGTGAAAACACAAATCTAATTATTTTTTAACTAAGTATTTTGATTTGTGCTTTTTTATTTTTTATTAACCTCGGACGTTGGTGATCTTGGTCGGTTTTTCTTTGGTATGTGACATCCAATATTTATAATCTATACTGTAATTATATTTTACACATCTCGGTTTCTTGATACGCTTGCGTGGAGATATAAATGCAACACATAGACCCTTTGGAGATTTTTTTTGTGTTGTACACCTGCTGCAACCCATTCACGGGCACAACGATAGATATCCGTAAACCGATTCCAGCAGGCGTATAGAGACTATTCTAAATTAAACGGAAAATACTAATATAATGATCCTTAGGATTATTTGAGTATTTTCAGTTATAGTTTATGTTATGACTAACTAACTAACAAACTATGTTATGATATTCAAAAGTCGATGATAATTATCATAATATTTTTACATCACTAGTTCGTATCTAAATATAATTTATTGAAAAGACTGTCGGTTCTATAAAATCACATTTAGTAACAGCCAAAAATTCGTTGCTATATTTGCGCTACCCGGGTTTGGCGGCAATCTCCTACGACCGTGAAAATTCATCCTCAAAAATAAACGAGAAAATAATATCGTTCCAAGCTTTATTTTCCTCGCAATTGGAGAAAACGTAACAAATTTGAAATTACAATATTATCCTCCTGGATCCTGGAGGTGTCAAATCAAGCAAAACTGATGTTTTTTTCAATAAATCAAATAAGCAAGCAACCCATATTGTAGGAAAAATAATTAAAAAAATCCAGGGGTTTTTCATCAGATTTTTCCTTATGGTCTCATGCGAGTACAAAGGGACTATGTCCTCGCTCGAGGTACTTATATGAAAGGAAATAAAACGGTACAAAAATCGTTTAATTACGTATAAAAATACAAAAACCACATATTTGTACTTATTAGAGAACTATGAAATGAATTTAGTCTCAAACAGATCGAAATCATTTCCTCTCGTACACAGTAGTATATGTATACTTAACAATGGTATGCAAGTTGCATGTTAGACAAATTAAATAACTTTATAGGTAATCACATTAATTGGTACAAAAATATATTATATCACATTAATAATTTAAAATATACAAAAAAAAATTAATAAAATAAACTGACACTAAGGAAATAAAACTATATCTACAAATACACGAACACAAACAAATATTTACAAATAAAAAATAGGCTCGAGCTCCGTGCCTGATGGTAGGGTGCCCAGAAGGCTGGCGGAATTACCTCGCTGAATAGCAATTGCTATTCGCTGGGCGAGGTAATAGCCAGCTCTCTGGTCACCGGTGGCGTCTACGAGCCGTTTCTTGAGCCCTTTAAAAATCTCGTGGGCTCCAGGTCCCCAGGGGCCAAGTGTTTCTACCCCAAACGGCACAAATATGCAGCTGGAATCTATAGCTGCATATTTGCGCCGCTTGAGGAGTTCAGCTGCTTCCGCAGCCGCTCCGGCCTCTTTCAAAGTTCCTGGGAGATGGGACGGCGCCAGGGTATCCACACATGTGGCGTCCCATACTAAAGGCTGCCCCAGCTCCCAGGGAACAAGAGTCATGCCATCTGGCCGCTTCCCGTCGTCCCGCGCTAGACCCGTAGGCTCCAGGACTGCAGGCGATCCCGCGGAAGTGAACGCTCGGCGCAGTATATCATTTATGGTAGCGTGGCGTGCTATACGGCCAGCACTTCTATTGCACAAGAGATCATGCAGCCCCTTCGACGACACATTAGCGTTGCAGTGGCATTTATGTGGGGCTACATAGTCTGAGCCCAGACGTAATGCAACCGAGAGCCTAAAGGTTTGACCGGACAAAAGGGTGCCTAGATTTCTGGAAGGACGTACTTGTAATATACACATCTTCACCTTCGGAAAAACCGTCGGATTCGTCGAAGTTCCGGTATTCCTCAATTTCACTGTCTTTTTAAGGCTGAAAATTGGAAATAAAAAATAATTAACATTCGTGTGAAATAAAAAACTTACTTTATTGAGACCGATGTTACTCGTACGAGAACTTAATTTATTTGTGTAAGTCCTTGCATACTCGCACGAGTACATAAACTTCAAAGATTCATAAAACTAAAGTTTTGTAATAATACAAAGGAAACCTAAATACTCACGCATGAATTACATCATATATTTACTAATCAACAGTAAACAAAAATATATAATTACACTTTCATTGATATAAATTAATGTTTACTTACCGCGGAACATAGTGTTGCAAGTAGTGTCAGCTGTCTAAGCCGTACTGATCGGTGATTGGGCGCCTGATACTCCATGTTTATTTTATTAGATTGACAGTTTCGTTCGGATACTTTCTACACATGTCAACTTGTTAGGCTGCTTTGACATTTAGCCGGAGATTTTTTTAAATCTTATTATGTCCTCAAGCGAGGAACGGGGAATCCAGGAGGCTATAATATCTTATTTTGATGTAATAGCAACCCGTAATAGCGTTTATATAGAAAGTATATTATGTAACCATGATGGGATCATTGCAATTTTCAGAACTAAATGATGTTACTTTTATCTGGCTCACGCAAGTTTTACAGGTAACTTTTCATTTCATCGTTTTTTCATGGTTTCATAACTATTACTACAAGAAACAAATATTTATGTAGTGCAAGAATTAAAAAAAAATTCAGTAAGGATTTTTTTCTTGTCGTAGCTACAAGTCTGCTGACAAGTTTTACTCCTAATTCATGGTAAGAAAGAGCTTTTTTATTTTAATCATTTAATACATCATCTCAAGTATGGTTTCTGATTGATGTACTTAATACGTAATATATTTTTTTAAATTGTTATAGTATTCATCAGAAGACTGTTTAATTTCTACTCATTTACGGAGCTTAGGTTTTGTTCAAATCGCTTGTCGCCAGTCACTTTGACTATACCAATTATTTCCTCATCGCGTGTGATGCATTGAAAGCGCTGTTTTTGTAAGTTTGAGCACCGCATCCTAATATTCCGTGGGAACAGTTTCGGAACCAAACAGGATATGGAAACATTGCTCCATGAAATGTATGTCAGGAAACTCAGGAATCGGCTTTTATCGAGGCCTTTAGATAAGCGGTTTCTTGGTTTAGCGGTTTAGCTTATTACTTATCTACTAACCGTTTATAACGAGCTTATCTACCACAGCTTTGTGTTACTAGAATTCAAAACGGGATATTGGAATTTAATTTAAATTCATTCCTATTTTCATTCATTTTTCAATCAGGTTCTGAAAACGTTTGGGTTTCGCTTGCGGAAAATAAAAGGCATAGCATGGTTTTATTTTTTAATAACAACATTTGTTTGCTGAAATTTCACACGTACTAAAAACAAATAAATTATAGCTAAGGCGACATAAAAAATAATCAATAAATACTATGAATAAAATATACATAATGATTTTATATACAATAATGATTATGAATATGATATATATGTACAAAACAAGTCTTGTCAAGTCTCACATCATACTTATAAAATATTAAAGCCAAGTACTGGTTGGAACAACCATACATATTTTATGGAAACAATAAACACTACATAACATAAGACACTATAAATCATAGTTACTCAACGACCTCGTGAAAGGTTTGAAAGATGACTAAATAAATTTGAGCGAAACAAAAACTTCACAAATCAGTCAATAAATAAACATTCACACGCAATAAATAACGTAATAAATTAGTATTTTGACGATGGGTGTGTACGAGAAAACTCGGCACTAGGTCATACATCTAGGGCATTTCACTGAGGCTTTTGGCCTGAATACGCTAGGCTTTGCGCATCTATAGACCTGCCCCAGCCACCGTTGCCGTGTCCACCGCTGCTCCCACTGCTGGCATATCCTCCAGAGGAGTCACCACCGTATCCACTGGAACCACCATAGTCATGGCTCGACGTGTGACTCGATGTGTGATGAGGATGAGCCACAACTTCGTACGTCACATGTTTTTGTTGAGACAGTAGCTTCTTCAGCCCAATAATTGCTGATAATACCAAAGCCATCTTGCCGATCAGCAGAGCCTTACCAGCGATCAATGCGATAGCTCCAATCGCCAACGGCATCAACGCCATCAGCTTCATTGACAAAGCCATCATCAGCGGTCCCAAAATCTTCTGCGCCTTCTTTTTCTTCCCTCTACCTTCTTCCGAAACCTCATTGTCTTCAGTAAACGAAGAAACTGTTTCTTCCAAAGCTCGTCCTACACTTGAAACTGTATCCACGACATCAGATCCTTTAACTTCAACACGGATGGAATGCGTGTCCAAATATCTCTTCAATCTTGAAAGTGGGTCCAATGAGCGAGGTGCACCAGTTTCTTGGGGAGCATCGGTAGCTCTAACAACAGTCACTCCATCAGATAGCGCAAAACTATCCTTTTGTCCAATCATTTTGTCGACAAAGGAGAAGAACTTGTATTTCAGGCATGATGTGGAATCCTTTCGTAGACAATCGTTGAGTCCATCCAAGTCGTTTTCGGTGTGTCCCGTGTCTTGAGCGGGGAGGGCAGCGCATGCCGCCGCAAGCGCAATAACAACACAAGTCCGCCACATAGTAGGTCCGTACACCACACTGACGCGCTCGCGATTCGCTGAAGCTTAAATACCCTTCGCGCGCCCGTTGAAAAAACTCACCGAAATCACAGAATGGACTTTCTTCTGGGTCTGGAAGTAAAAGTGTGGTCCAGGTTTCATAAGACGTTGCATTAATGTGAAAGCCTGTGATATTACTTGAAACGTAAGCGGACATCGTAAAGGTCAGGTACTTGTTTCGCGTTCATTCATGATTTTAGTGCAGCATTTTATCGTTCCAATATTATGTAATCATTCCAAAGCTTTATTGCGTTCTGAAGTGTGTTCACTTATGGCCCGTTTACAAATTCCCGAGTAAATGTATCCGTTACATAAATTATCACTGTCTTTTTCCCCAGGCGTATGAAAAAGACAGTTGACATTTATCAGACAGATATATTTTATTCGGGGTTCTGGGAACAGCCCTTTCCTTTAACTCTCTATAGCAAGGAATATTGAGTTTGATACATGTACTGTATGGTCAAGTACTAGAAACAGGTTTTGAATTCCAACGCAATACACATTTGTGCGTATGCTTACATTATGCAAAACCTCTAGTTGTCATGACCAAATTATGACTGCATAAATGGGTCGCCAAAATCGATATTTATAATTTTGTAATAACAATCCTTTATTTAAATTAAAATGACAAAAGTATAATTACAACATGTCTCTCACTTCCCGGCTTCTGATTGAACTAATGATTTGAATGTTCGGTCATGCTCAGTGTAGGGTACCGTAATTGTTTGATTCCGCCAAATTTGTACAGCTAAATGGATAACCGGTAGATGGATCAAATTCACCCAAGATTTGATCACAGACAAGGGGGCAGGTGAAATTATATAAATACTTGATGGATAATGAAGCAATATAGTAAAATTTTAAAAAGTTTACGTACTTTGTACAAACAAAATGACTATAATTGCAGTTATTTGATAGTAATCTAGGAATGCTAGGTGGAAACCCCGACTAAACTGGTTTAGTACAGGAAAACGGTCACTCGCTATGAAAGTTAGAAAGCATTCTATAGCTTACTTTAGCAGGATTACAATTAAATGCATCTGTAAAGATCTAAGTGAATTATGCTATTTTTTAATACAAAAGTCGTAACTTCGTAAGGATCGTTGAAAAAAATATGTTACTTTATCGCGCAACCATCATGGCGATTGGGTATTGTTAAAGCTCCACATATATTGGTACAAACATTTCGAGCAATCATTGATTTAAAAACCTTGAGAATATCTGGCTCTTTGATTTCTATGTTTCTATGTCGTCTCCGTATTTTACTTGGAAAGTGGCTTCCCATGCAGCGAAACGTCCTGAGTTCAGGTAAGGGATTCAGGCATATTATTTTAAATGAAATGACCCTAATTGAATAACAACATCTAATTCTATCTCCAGGAACCCACTGTATGAATAAAATAGAATGAAATTGATAAAAATGCAGTTGATCATATATACTACTACTAATCTTTATAACTGTCGCTAACTTTGGAAATAAAAGCAGGTGCTCATTTGTATAACGTAGCTACAATAAGGTTGCAGTTATGCTCATTTGCCACAAATTTTTTTAGAAGTCATGTAAAATTTGTAAAAGTCAGCTTTCTTGGAAATCACAATTTCAAAGTGACATCCTTTAAAATTATTCCTTTCAGCTATCAGCCTAACAATACCTAAAATTAAATGCATCCTTACAAATTTTACTCTTACTATGTTACTTAATTCTGTAATAAGAGTAAAAGTACTTGCGTCACCAAAAAAACTTAAACAACGCCGGTTTAAATGACATAACAGCGCTAAAACGTGAAGTGGTCGATATGCCCCAGATTTTGGAAAAAACAACGACGAAACAAGAAAAAAGGCGAAGTTCAATGCCATTCTAACTGTTTTAGTCTTGTTTTATTACAAGCTTTTATTTAACTTGTGTTGCATGTAAAATAATGTAATGTTTGTTATGCGAAAGCTTGCAAATCAATTTTATCAGTTATCCTCAAGCGATTGCGTAAACATTTTTGTAAACATAATGTCATTTGGATGACAATGCGGTCTCATAATTTAAAGAAATTAAAACATTTTAATATCTTTTTCATCAAGTAGCAGAATGATGCTGGGTGACAAAACATATGTTTTCATGTCGCTATTGCAGTTGGGTGAATCAACTTTTTTCCGCCTGTTATTGCCATGGTTACGGTCTTCTGAGTAACGCTGGTTTTATGCAAAATTATGTTACTTAAATTATGAAAACATGCATGTAGTCCATGTTTGTAGGTGACCCATTAAGGAAAGGGCTTATTAACATCAGAATAATGCATGTTTGTATAATTTAAGTAACATAAACCAGCGTTACTCAGGAGACCATAACCATGGTATTAACAGACAGAAAAAAAATATTTCACCCAGTTACATAACTATATACGATTTGCAGAGTGCAGTTTCTCCTCTTAAGCGCATACGCCACATCAACTATTTACTATCACGCTTATGATTTATGCTTGTTTGCAATCTAGTTTATCCAGAATTCTAGATAACTACCTATTTGCATTTCTCAGCCATCACGGTATGTTGTCTGATTTAGTTCCGAAACTCAAGCGTCGTGTCGTTATCTTGTCAAAATTTTGATGTTTCAAATGTTCAATGTCAGCTTTTAATGTCATTTCACTTTCTGCGCTTTCTTCGTGATAATTTGGATGATATCATGCAAAAATCGTGATCAGTCACCTGCTTGTGTTACTTGTGTAACGAACTAACGACCGACATCATTCAAATTTACTAACAATGGCGCGAGTAGCAGTGAAAATAGCGGAGATGCTACGGATTTGGTAGCGAGAGTGTGCGTTAGTAATAGGGTCAAAATTGTCTTCTTGTCTTATTTTGTGTCCCTAAAAAACGTGATACAGTTGTGCTTTTTGTATGAGATGATGTTTTGTTTTAAACTTTTGAGGTATGGATTAAAATCTAGCGTGAACAAGTGCACCGGATTTTTTAAAAATACTGAGTCGAAACAGCAACTAAAATCGTGACAGACTGGTATGAAACAAGACAACGAAAAGAATTTAATTATACCCAATAATTGAAGGCAAAATTCAAGGGAAAAGAGGTCGAGGGAGAAGAACATCTTGAACAAGGAATATAAGTGGTTGGAGATGGATAGCACGGAAAAACGAATTCGCATGACTACTGATAGATCGACATTTAGGCAAATGGTCGCCGACCTCCTGGACGGAGATGGCACATGATGATGATGATAACTGCGTTCGAAATAAGTTGGCATAAAATGTTGCTACATCTTAGTAGGGCTTACGAATGTACTAATTGTCAGTAGAATAAAAAAAAGAAACAAATATGGCTAACTTTATGGATAGCATTTGACATCATTGACATATATCGTGAAACACATTCGCAAGTATAATTCTAATTATATATTTTTATACCTATATAATTTTAACTAAAAAAGTATGTGAACTAAAGGTTTAAGATTTTAAATTCGTAATAAAATCAAAATTGTGTGCTACGTGTGTGCGATTATGGAATAATGCAAGTTATACGTATTAAGTTTGTTGACTTTTTTTCTCTTGATCTTTGACAATATTATGTTTTGTTCGCTGTTTATTTTCAAAATAACATATTATTTGCTATTGTGTTATTTGGATTTTATTATCTTTTGCGTATAATGTGTACTTTAACTAATTTGTGTTTTGACATGTGGTAAAGAACATTAAATTATTTAGATCTTGAATCTTTACTCCACCAATGCTATTTCTCGTGGCCCTGTTGCCTATGATTACAGTGGACTAGATCCGTGTCTGAAGTTTCGGAATCCCAAATGTCTCACGCTTTTACTAAAGTTTTGAACAGATATTTTCTGATTTCGTACACAATTGATAACATTTTCTTTACCCATTATTAGCTACAACACTGTGTAATCTTTAGACCATGTGGGCACAGGCAGGTGGCTTGCTTAGTCCCTAGAGCCTAACAAGTCATCTGGCGAGTAGCGTAGTAAAATAAACGTTCTAAAATGTACGCTGCACTGCGCGCTTGGCTAGCTCAATGTAGATTTAGACCAAACGAGCGAATGGTCATTCTATCCTCCACTGTACGAAATCAACGAATTTAGACGAATTTTACGTTTTGTGTAGAGAACAGATTTAGGAGAGTGGGAATAGAATGAGCATTCGCTCGTTTGGTCTAAATCCACCTTAATAGCTTAGCGTGCTCTTGCAAGTTAAAACGTGTTGGTTTTTTGTTACGATGCGTGAGACATTTGTATGTTTGTTACCTCAGAACTTCCGACTGAGTGAACCAATTTTGATGATTCTTTTTTTATTTGAAAGCTAGTGCTCCTCGATTGGTCCCATTTTAATTTGGTCCAGTTCTGATAATGGCCTCCCTGAGATAACCATATAAGTCATAAATTTCCATTAAGCATGTGCACGACAAATGGACGAATGACTATCACGCCAACTGATTTCTATAATTCTTTTTTCATCGATAACTAATTCTTATTCGAAACAAACCGTCATGGTCCCGTTTTCACCAAGTCGGGGTGTATGATAGGATCTTGGAGAAATCGGTTTGTGATTATGTGCAACAACTTTTGCCAGTGAAAAAAGGCGTTAAACTCAAATTTTCTATGAGCGATCAACAATACGCCCCTTTATTTTTTTAATTTTGAAGCCTTTTCTACTACCAAAGGCTGGACAGAGTACACACTACAATTAGTATGACTAACTTTCGTTACACAATTGACGCTATCGTAATTTTTATTAATTATGTACATTTTATTGCAATTGACCCCACGACGCGAAATTCGAGCGAGACAGAGACCAATCCTCGAAATTTTCGGATCGTTGGTCTAAAAATAAACTGCCGTGACAATATTATTATTTAGAAGTTCGCAGTAGGTCCATAGGTAAACCTGAGTTTTACCCAACCGCTGAAATAGAGAGAGTGATTCTCGAGAGTACTTACGAGTATACACTTGTAAGTTTAAATATAATTATGTTCATTTTTCATACCCTTAAAAGAAAAAGTTTAAAGCTTATTCAAATTTTACCTCTCGAGTGAAGTGTTTAGTTAAGCCTCTAAGCCACTTTAAAATGTTATCCGTAGTACGAATAACAACACTTAATAAAACCGTTACAACGCGCATGGGTCAT
>JALPQI010009495.1:0-51751 GCA_025490895.1 Thaumatotibia leucotreta
ATCCAGAATATTTTGAAAAACAAAGTACTTTTTATCCTAGATCTACTAGAAATAAAGATAGGCTATTCTTGCCATATTCTAGAGTAAAACTTCACAAAAATAATTCGTTCTGTATGGCTATACAAATTTATAACCAGCTACCTAAATGTATCTTAGAGTGTCCTACAGATCGTTTTAAGAAATCTCTTACGAGTTGGCTATTAGACAAGTGTTTTTACTCAGTAAAGGAATATTTATGTTACCAAGATCCGACTTAATTGTAAAACCTGATATTGAGTATTTATATATGTTTTTTTTCCCTTGGTTGTATACGGATTGGATAATGGAGTGTTGTATATTCACGAGTAAACAAGTCGACGTCATCTTTGTGAAATGTTAATTAGATAATGTAGGTATATATTTCTATTTTATTGTACATACTTGTAAATAATTATTGCATGCCTTGCTTGGTAGAACATAAGACACACTCTTTAAATGTTACCATCTATTGTAATTTGAATTTGACTATGTTCTTGCAATAAATAATTGAATTTGAATTTGAATTTGAAGCCCAAATGCCATTGGCCATGACCTACTTACTTACCCTATTTGTTTAGCAAAGGAACTATATAAAAGATGTTCTCTCGAGAATCCGACATGTTTTAAACATAGGCCTAGCGCCATGTTAATAATTCTATGAGGTTGAGGATACGACGGGCGCAAATTGATGGGATCTGGCGGATCCGCTTTATAGGGATCCGTATTCTACTAAGGCCTGATTTTTCAAACCTTAGATAAAAGTATCCGTCAGTTAAAATGATCGCTGTCCTTTTCTCAGGTTATCATTCAAAAACTGACAGAGCTAAAGTTTTTCTGACAGACTAGCAAAAATGGACCTCCCACAGAGAACGCCCCTCGGGAGCTCCCTGCTCTCAAAGTGTTAAGGGGCCTCCCATACAGCAAACGTGATTTTTTATGATAAATTGGTAATGGGTTAAACCACCCAACTGTAGTAGTACGGTCAAATCGTATATTAAACTCGCAAAACATGTAGTAAAGCTGCATTTTTATATGTTATTTAGACACCATAGGGCAGTATAAAACCACATTTTGCAAGCAAAAAAAAGTTGTGCTAGCTGCGTTATACGTGAAAAACTGTGAAATTTACTGTCTATTTTTAGTTTCTGATTTTTATAAAAAAAGCCTTACATTATTTGACAATATGTATCAGGTAACGTTTAAAGATGAATGAATTTGTAACAAGATTTGAGATAACATGCATTACCGTAGGTCTTACAGTTTCAGAGATTCGAGACTTCAAATAGTACCCTGTTTTGTAAACTAGATAAAATGTTGAGTTTTGCTAACGTTTTTGGTTTAATATCGCCATACCTAATTATGCTACGAAAAACATGAAATAATTATCTTATAGCGCAATTAATATTCTTTCATTTAAGGGTAAAATCAGGTCAGTAAACTTTGTGATTGAAACTAAAAACGCGAAATTCAAAAAGCAGGAGGTCCGCTATTTAAGTTTTTCATACAAATGGCAAGTCGTGTTGCAAAGCTGCAATTTTTGTATATTATATAGGCTCTATAGGGATGTACGAAAATGCATATTACAAGAAAAAAAACGGGAGGGATTTAGGTATAGGAAGTAAAAAACTGAAAAAAAATCGGACTTTTTTTAGTTTTTGACGTTTAACTAAAAAACTATAACTTTTTGATACTAATTGCTATAAAACTAAGAGAGAACATTAAATTTGAAAGGATTTGAGCTACCTTGCGTTACCCTAAATTATATAGATTTAGAGATACGACATTTCAAAATGTGCCCTTCATTAAGTTAAGAAAATAAATGCATGTTTTGAAGCCTCGTATACCCCCAACTATAAGACTTACAGTAATTGTTATCGGCTCAATTTGTTCCAAATTTAATGTAGTTATTATCTACAATTACTTTTTTTTCTTAGCGCGAACGTTTTGCCAATATTTAGTGAATAGCTTTAACGTAACCTAAAATTTGTTTATGTTTTGATAAAAGGGCACTTTATGAAATGTCGTATCTCAAAATATATATAACTGACGGTGATACAACGTAGCTCAAATCCTTTCAAATTTAATGTTCTCTCTTAGTTTTATAGCAATCAGTATCAAGAAGATAATAGATTTTTAGTTAAACGTCAAAAACTAAAAAAAGTGCGAATTTTTTTCCGTTTTTTACGTCCTATGCCCAAATTATTTTTTTGTTTTTCTTTTAATATGCATTTTCGTATGTATCTATAAGGCCTTTATAATATACCAAAATTGCAGCTGTGCAACTCGACTTGCGATTTGTATGAAAAACTTAGATAGCGGGCCTCCTGCCTTTGGAATTCCGGGTTTATACTTTCAACTACAAAGTTCACTGACCTAATTTTACCCTTAAATTAAAGAATATTAAGTGCGCTATAAGGTCATTATTGCATGTTTTTCGTAGCATAATTAGGTGAGGCGATATTAAGTCGAAAACGTTAGCAAAACACAGAATTTTATCTAGTTTACAAAAAGGGGTACTTTTTAAAGTCTCGAATCTCTGAAACTATAAGACCTACGTTAATGCATGTTAGCTCAACTTGTTGGAAATTTATTAGTCTTTTAACGTTTATTACATATGATATCAAAAAACGTAAGGTGTTTTAAATAAAAATCAGAAACTAAAAAATGGCCGTAAATTTCGCAGTTTTTCACGTACTACCCAGCTAGCACAACTTTTTTTTGCTTGCAAAATATGGTTTTATACTGTCCTATGGTGTCTAAACAACATATCAAAAATGCAGCGATACTACTTGATTTGCGAGTTTGGGGTAAAATTATGTACGATTTGACCGTACTATAGTCCAATACTGCAACTAAGGTACACAATTTGAATTCTTTGTCGAAGCTTTTTTAATATTTAATGAGTAAATTTTGTTTAAGTTTGATAAAGTTTTGGACCATTATTGGGAGCGTTTGGACTATAGTACGTTGTTTTAAGGTACGGAAACTTTTTTGCGCGAGTCCGACTCGTACATATCCGAAATATTTAAAGACGTTTTCAGTCTTTTGAATAAGAACAAGCATATTTTTTGTGTAATTGCTGTAACGCCTCCACACAGCAAATACTCCCATACATTCCCTAAGTTTTACCAAGACAACAACTTCGCTATATCAAAAACGCACCTTTATAACACAGCTTACTACAGCAAGGTCCTAAGTACACACGACTCTAGTACTTCCGAAGCTGGTTTTGCACGGAGTACAGTCGGCCTCAGGTGGTTATTTACCGCTCCACTTTCCCCTCGTAAGGACCTCGTTAAAACGTGGGCCGACTAACTAATGACTTATGAGAGCCTCCAGCTATCTGCGTCGTTTATGTGATTATGCTGTAGTGTGCGTTCTGCTAAAGTCAAGTTTTGAAGGGAAAAATGTTCTTGCTAGAGTTGATGATAGGTTTATCATGGTACCAAGTACACATGAATATCATCAGCTTATCATTTGTCAGCCTCCGTAGCCTAGTTAGTAGTTACCCTGTGTATGAAGCTGGAGGTTTCGAGTTGGAATCCCGGCGAGGGCATTATTTGTGTATTTTTTATCACAAATGATTGTTCCTTGGTCGTGGATTGAAAAATATAAAAAAATCGCTTCTTAAATCACTAAGTATACGGTGGATTATGACTACAATTCATTTAAATATTTTTTATGGGTTTTTTTTTAATACCGCCAACAAGTTATACTCGTATACATCAAATTAAAGCTTATTACACTATCTTTAAAAAAATATTTAATTTTTCTAGCGTCATGACTACTTCGTAAAAACACGACACAAAAAAAATCAAAATCACGAAATTTTCATAAATTTGGTCATATTAATTATTAATTGGTTTTAGCAATATGGTGTATATGCAAAATATGAAGCTTACAGTACAGATATGCCTTTAATTTTGTTGAAGAGAGTAATTAGATATATTTAATAGTTCTCGAGATATACTTGATTTTGTAAAACTTGAGATTCACCATCTTTGATTGGCCCCCATTTTTGTTAGGTAGCTTTTAAAAATGGCAATCTTGCATTTTTGACGTTTTTATAAGCTTACCTAACAGCCGTGAAAAGGAAAATTTGTACCTCCTAGTTTTAACCATACCTGTCATACAACGGAAATCTTGAAATAGCCCGCATGCCTATTAGCTACCACTTTGAGATGTCTATCATACTTTCTTAACATCCTTATGAATATGACTAACTACTGTAAAAAGGACACTTGGTACCCCCAAATTATACCGTTTTCTAATTTCAGACCGACTAGCCCACGGACTATTGTTCTCCGTTTGAGGGCGTGTTTATTATCATGTTCCGACGAAAAGGGCCAAAGTTTTCTTTAATTATTTTTTTTAGGACAGGTCGAATCGGGTTACTCTCGTATTTAAGTTGATGATTGCTCGACATGTTTCGCTGCGTGGTCCGGACGAGGACCCTCTTAATGGGTCGAAACATGTCGAGCAATCATCGACTAAAATACGTGAGTAACCCGGTTCAACAATAGTACAGGTTGCACCAATGGGTCCTCAGTTCTCATGCACCGCAGCGCTGATTTTCAATGAGGCAAGAAAATCAAAATATTTTTCGCGTCAAAAAATTCTTCCAATGTTTCTAAAGATATTTGCGTCAAAAACATTTTTCATTCGTACATCGCAACTGAAATAAAAGCTTGTAAAATATACCAATAACACTCAATATCAGAAGAGTCTTGAATAGACTTTAAGTCGAGAAATCCTTCCACTTAAGAACCTCCATTCTTTAATCGCAATACGAATTTCCAGTGAACGAACATAGGTAACTAAAGAATCCTCAAAAGCCCACTTTATTCCGAATAAAAGATATTCATGCTGCCAAATTCAACGTATCTCTGCGGGCCTTAAGGTCCAAATTAAGGGCTACTTAAGACCCGCATTTGTGCTTAATCGGAAGGGACATTTGTAGCTCTAATCTACATCTATTCCAAAGCGGTGGGTCTATTTAGGGGTACAGATTGCTTGACAGAAGCATTTAAGACGACTCTCGGTCACCCATTTGTAATTTCATCGTAATATACACATTTGTGTAGAAATAGAACAGTCATTATCATCATCGTATCGAAACGATGATACGAAAGATGTTCACTGCTGAATTCACTGCTGCTCCTCCAAAGATGCCACAACGACCGGTCCTGCGCGACCCGCATCCAGCGGACTCCTGCGAGCTTCGTTAGGTCATCAGTCTACCCACGCTGCGCCTTCCGGTACCAGTCAAAAACCTTTCCGTCCTAACGGCCATCGGTTCTACGTGAAATATGCCCCGCCTACTGCCACTTCAGTTTAGTGATTCGGAGAGCTGTATCGGTTACTTCGGTCCTACTGCGGATTTTAAATACTATCTCCTAGCATAGCCCTCTTCATTGCCCTTTGGGTGATTTTGAGCCTTTTTATGACGTAAATAAGAATACATTTGTCACCACCCCAACTCCTCCGGCGGGTGTCGTAAGAGTCGACTAAGGGATTGAAGTGTCACTGACCATTCATTGATAAAAGATTAATGATGTGGCAGCAGCGTCATCATAGGTTGACACATTACTGCGATTGCATTAGTTAATCCGCTTGCCCAGCGTGGCGATTATAGGCATTCACCTCCTAATGTGCCTATACACATAGTTAATAGGACAGGCCTACGTCCAGCAGTGGACTAACATAGGCTGATGATGATGTGATATGAAGATAGGTTGGGAATGATACTCCAATTTTATAATTCTCTGAATATTTTATTTTACTAGGCATGATTTTAACAATACACATAAGCACTTTGCAGTTGAGTTTAAGTGGTACACCTAAATATATTATGTAATCATAATACTATTATGGTAGGTCGTCTAGACTAAAAGCATCTCACAAAAATACCACTTTACAATTCAGGACCCAGCCGGTCATTTTGAACCTGGATTCTGGGAGGTATTATTCGGAATTTAGAATATAATAGAAAGCAGTTTATTCAAGATTTTCAAGAACTTAATACTTACATAACAAATCTGTTGAAGAAAATAACATTGATGAAAAATCAGTCTTGAGAAGGCTGAGTGGAAACTCAGCATCTTGTCAAGGCATCTCTAGGATTTCTTAACGCTGGTCTTCCGTGGAAGCCCTTCCGAGCAAGCATAACTGGGTACTTAGACAAGTTGCCAATCGCTAACGCTTAATCGTCAATCGTAAACGAAAGGCATCTTACTGTATTTGTCGCACTAAGTTTAGAGGTAATAGATGTATACACAAATATTACAAAGATATTTTTTTATATTATTGTATTAATTTATATATATTGTCTATTATATTATGTATTGCATGCATATGTTATTTTAGTAAGAATATTTGTGTCGTAGGCATAGAGAAAACGGGCAGAGAGTAGCGAAAATCGAGGTAGGAGTGAATTTAACACAAATTAAAAGTTAGCAGCCGACCGTATTATCTCCTACTAAAACGGCAAGCAAGGGGATTTCACAACATGATTCGAGTAGACAGATATAGTAGCTTCAAAATGTAGTAGAAGCGAAAGTGATACCCGATCTATAACTTAGCCCTTTCCGACCGGTTTGATATAATCCTGCAAATTACTTTGCAAAAATCCTGTCACCAAGTAAATTGTATTTTCGAGCTCAAACCTATACCGATCGAATCTGCAGACACTAGCCGACACGTAAAATTAGCAAATACCTTAGGGCGGCCGCATCAGTCAGTCGCAAGACAGCGTTGAAGATGGCGATGTATTTTGGTGGGAGTAGGTGCACATGTAAGTTCGTAATTTCGTATATTTGCGGTAACAAACATTCTATTTATTGAGTGATACCTACTCTTAAAGAGTTAAACGTTTTTATTTAGCACAAATTAGAATAAAATTAAGTGATTTTGTGTAAACAATATGCTCGTAAATAATAAGTGCACAAAATTGTAGGTTCGGACGGAGCTCGTCATAAATATTTGCACGGATATGCATAATCGGTCTTTGCGCATAAAATGAAACCAAGAAAGATAGTCATATGTTTTGAAGAATTGGTTACATATTTCGTCTAATTCGTTAGGTATATATTTCATCGTATATTAATTAGCGTATCCAAGGAACAGGGTTAATAATATCTTGTATTTTCATCTTTGTTAGGCACTCCATAAGTGTCCATACCTAATATCTCTTGAATTGCTTTGGCCTTGCTATTATGAATGTTGCTCTTTTGAACTCTTCTAAAGTTTTGCTTATTCGTGGACGAATGAAGAAAACACATTGTAGAAGGACGTCCAATCTTTATAGTTTCCGGTAAACTTTGCTATGTCTATCTTCGGAAGCTTCACATCATCACTAAAGCTAGGTGCGAGATTACTGCTAATTCTGCTTATGCACGACGTAGTACTTTCTAGCATAAGCTTTTTAAGTATTTAACCAGAAATATTTTCTTGTTTGGCTATTAAAACCCGTTAATTCCGTTCACATCTTTAAATCTATTGTTGAATTACTGTGGAAAACTCAATGTGTAGTAAATATCGTTTTTTTTTCTTGTGTGAATATGTATAATGTAATGTATTTTACAGATTCTTCGTTTTTCCCAGTCAGTAAAAGTATATATTGCAAATAGTACTGGTTATTACACGTCGACTCCAAAAAATCGTCGCTTTAATCCATTCATCATATTATTATTAGCATTGATAATTCATTTTTATCTTCTCGAAATCATGAAGTGAAAATTTTGATTTTTATTTTCTAATTTACCGTCTAAAAGTAGCTTTCACATTTAAAACTCATTTATTTACGTTTGACATCCATCGTTGGGTCACCAATTTACATAGGTGTGCGAAAATTCAACTCAATCTGCCCAGTAGTAGTGTCGGAGTAAATCGGTTGTAACAGACGGACACGCCAGTGATCCTATGAGTGCTCCGTTTTTTTCTTCTTATGGTACGGAACCCTAAAAATATAAGATCGCTTATAATAGGAAGTTTTTTCATAAATAATGTGTTTTATTAATGTTTTTATGCATGTCCATACTAATTTGCAAGATCTTGCATTTACGTATAGATCCTGAACGTCACTTTCGTGCATGCGATTTTTTTAATGATAAAAGGCAATTCGATTTTTTTAATTATTTTTTACAAGTATACAAAGATAATTTAAAACGATCTACATACATTTTTCATAAGATTTTAGAAAATGTTTGTCTCGGTCGTAAAGGGGTAGGGTAGTTTCATTGATAGTAAGTAGTAAGTAATCCTGTATAGCACCGCCCACAACTTCTCTGCTTTGCCTTAAGGTTGACTGGTAGAGAATGCCTTTTGGCATTAAGTTCGCCTTTTGTACATTAAGGTTTTCTTTTGTGCAATAAAGATTAAATAAATAAATTAAATTAAATAGAGCACAACAATGAATAAGAAACTAGGTTTTTTTTAAACATACACAAATGACCATTCAGCCATTCAGCGCAAAGCAAAAAATGATGGCTCATATTATTTTAACCAAAAACGGGTCTTAATCGCGTAAACGTACGTTTAATATCCTGACGTTTCGGGCACGACGTTACACCCGTGGTCGCAGGCAGACTTGCGAGGAAATGTATCAACACCTAGCTGCGCGGATAAACTTAAGTTTACGAGATTAAGACCCGTTTGTCATTAATATGTGAGTGATAATCGTGGAAGTTAAAATCATTATGGCCTTCGAAATATCACCACCGACTGAGTATAATAGACTACTTGACCCATTTTTAAAGTTTGTCTTATATTATCAATCAATATCTGATTAACGGGAAAAAAATATACATATATTTTTTCACGACCTAGGAAACCGCAAAATTATAACTTAAAATTTAAACTTTCATTACTAGTCCGTGGGCTAGTCGGCCTGAAATTAGAAAACGGTATAATTTGGGGGTACCAAGTGTCCTTTTTACAGTAGTTAGACATATTCATAAGGATGTTAAAAAAGTATGATAGACATCTCAAAGTGGTAGCTAATAGGCATACGGGCTATTTCAAGATTTCCGTTGTATGACAGGTATGGTTAAAATTAGGAGGTACAAATTTTCCTTTTCACAGCTGTTAGGTAAGCTTATAAAAACGTCAAAAATGCAAGATTGCCATTTATAAGTGCTACCTAACAAAAATGGGGGCCAATCAAAGATGGTGGATCTCAAGTTTTACAAAATCAAGTATATCTCGAGAACTATTCATCATCATCATCATCATATCAGCCGAAAGACGTCCACTGCTGAACATAGGCCTCTCCCAAAGATTGCCACAATGACCGGTCCTGCGCCACCCGCATCCAGCGGACTCCTGCGACCTTCACCAGATCATCAGTCCACCTTGTGGGGGGCCTACCCACGCTACGCCTTCCGGTACGTGGCCGCCACTCAAGAACCTTCCCGCCCCAACGGCCATCGTTTCTACGCGCAATGTGCCCCGCCCACTGCCACTTCAGTTTAGCGATTCGGAGAGCTATTTCGGTTACTTTGGTTCTGCTGCGGATGGTCTCATTTTTAATCCGATCACGCAGAGAGACTCCTAGCATAGCCCTCTCCATTGCCCTTTGGGTGACTTTGAGCCGTCTTATGAGGCCCATTGTAAGCGGCCACGTTTCAGTACCGTATGTCATCACTGGCAACACACACTGATCAAAGACTTTCGTCTTCAAACACTGCGGAATATTGGACGAAAATATGTGTCGTAGCTTCCCGAACGCTGCCCAACCGAGTCGGATTCAACGATTGACCTCTTTCTCGAAGTTGGACCTACCTAGCTGGATAGTTTGTCCTAGGTATATATATTCGTCTACAACTTCGAGTGTAAAGTCTCCGATTATTACGGGAGTTGGTGCTACATGGGAATTTGACATGAACTATTAAATATATCTAATTACTCTCTGGAACAAAATTAAAGGCATATCTGTAAGCTTCATATTTTGCATATACACCATATTGCTAAAACCAACCAATAATTAATTATGACCTAATTTATGAAAATTTCGTGGTTTTGATTTTTTTTGTGTCGTGTTTTTATATAGTAGTCATGACGATAGAAAAATTAAATATTTTTTTAAAGATAGTGTATAAAAAAAATCGCCTCTTAAATCACTAAGTATACGGTGGATTATGACTACAATTCATTTAAATATTTTTTATGGGTCTTTTTTTTAATACCGCCAACAAGTTATATACATCAAATTAAACCTTATTAAATACACTATCTTTAAAAAAATATTTAATTCTTCTAGCGTCATGACTACTATGTAAAAACACGACACAAAAAAAATCAAAAGCACGAAATATTCATAAATTTGGTCATAATTAATTATTGGTTGGTTTTAGCAATATGGTGTATATGCAAAATATAAAGCTTACAGATATGCCTTTAATTTTGTTCCAGAGAGTAATTAGATATATTTAATAGTTCTCGAGATATACTTGATTTTGTAAAACTTGAGATCCACCATCTTTGATTGGCCCCCATTTTTGTTAGGTAGCACTTTTAAATGGCAATCTTGCATTTTTGACGTTTTTATAAGTTTACCTAACAGCCGTGAAAAGGAAAATTTATACCTCCTAATTTTAACCATACCTGTCATACAACGGAAATCTTGAAATAGCCCGTATGCCTATTAGCTACCACTTTGAGATGTCTATCATACTTTTTTAACATCCTTATGAATATGTCTAACTACTGTAAAAAGGACACTTGGTACCCCCAAATTATACCGTTTTCTAATTTCAGACCGACTAGCCCACGGACTATACCGGGCGGAAACGATACTAGCCATGTTAATAATAATAATAATGTTTATTTGAAGAATAATAAATAAATCAGTACAATGTCCTTACGCTACTTGTAACATGGAATTGTTTGTCGGATGTTCGTTTGCTTAGAGGTTCGAGTGCCCAAACTAGGTAACCCTGTATCTCAGGATCCGTTCCTCCTCGCAATCGAGCATTTCCGATGCAGTCTATACAGAGTTTGCATGAGTAGCCAAAGGGGCACTAACTTAAATTACTTGTAATGTACTTATTAATGCTTAGATTATCTGTGGTGTGACGTCACTCAAACCGGAAACAAACATTTGACATGTCACTTATGTTATGTCAATGTCACAGCAAAGCTACATGCCTACATGTTCATGGCGAATTTCACTCGTTTAAGATTCGACATGAAGTTAGTTTAAGATCCTATGACGTCACATCATGGCCGACACCGTTTTCAGAGTACGAAATTAAAAAAAATAAAACAAATATTTCAATAAAAAATATGTACCCATCAAACACCTAATTCACCGTAATCGAAAAATATTGATCTTTTCAATAAATACTACAGAAAAGAATAATTTTTTGCACTAAATTTTATATGAGTCAAGTAGCCTATTATCTATTTTTTGAAACTTGGAGCAAAGTCGTAAAATGAATGATAATTGACACTGGCCTTAATTTTCTAGGGTTGCTTGCAATACTTACATACCGTTAAACTTACTAAACCCGTCAGTAAAAAGGCCCAAAACAAACTCCCATACAATCCTTGCAATGAATTATTGAGCTGAGATAGGATTACGTCTCCACCCTCCGGTACGCACCGAGGTCAATCTTTATTCAAATATTTGGTCTGTCTGGGCTTAAATGTAAGAAAACATTCTAGCGGCCTGTTTCAGAATGCCTATATAAATATATCCCTCATGATATGATACATTGCGCGTAAAACTAATGGCCGTTGGGGTGGGAAAGTTCTCGAGTGGCGGCCACGTACCAGAAGGCGCAGCGTGGCCCCTCATAAGGTATACTGATGACCTGGTGAAGGTCGCAGGAGTCCGCTGGATGCGGGTGGCACAGGACCGGTCATTGTGGCAATCTTTAGGGGAGGCCTATGTTCAGCAGTAGACGACTTTCGGCTGATATGATGATGATGATGATGATATGATCACTATCCTTTTCCTGGGCTTGCATATGTCGGCAATGGAAGATACGTAACGGCTAACATAACCTAACCTATCTAAGCCTGGAACCGGTAGAACCGTACCTATTTTACTTTTTTTAAAATCCTTTGTCCCATGATATGACTACGAATTTCATGTATGCCTAGGAATTTCACGATCTGCCTAAACGTCACTAGGTAGATCGTTAAAAGTTGATGTTTGAACGATATGGCGGATGTTCTTGGTCAAATCATGAAATGACTCCGTTTCACGGTATGCCTAGGAATTTTGCGATCTGGTGGATTTTACGACTGACCGCCGATACATAATTATAAAAAAAGCTAAAATTAATCTGACAGGATCATGTATTTTGTGCGGGGTTGGTGGTAGAACGGGCCTTTTGAGGGACAGGATTGTATTGATAAATTACTGAAATAATGAAATTGCATAATATGTAGATGGCCACGGGTGTGACGTCAGGATTATATTAAACAAATCATTCCTATAATTCATAAATATGAAGATTTTCATTCAAAACAAAGAAAATAGAAGGAACGTACATAATCCTCTAGTTTTATATGACGCGTTATCTAACTCGTTGCCAAGCTAGCCGTACATACTCCCCGTTATGTTTGTTGTTCTCAACAAATATGACCTTCGTAGCAAAACGCAAGATATAGGGTTACCACAAACTCACTGCGGAAACGCTTTTAAGTATTGGTACCACACGGTGACAAATGGGTCAAAATTCTTTTCGTTGTCTTATTTTGTGCCCCTGAAAAACGTGACGCAGTTGTGATTTTTGTATGACATGATGTTTTGTTTTCAATTTCTGATGTATGGATTAGAATCTAGCGTGAAAAAGAAATTCAAGTGCACCGGATTTTTTTATATACCTACTGAGTCGAAACAGTAACTTAAAGCGTGACAGAGTGGTAGGAAACAAGACAACGAAAATAATTTCGACCCATGTGTTACGGTATATCAAGGCAAGAGATGGTTTGCAAACATCTAATTGCTATGACAATGAACATTTATTTTGAGCTCATGTCGTGTGGTGACGGCAGTAAGAATACATTTGTTACCATCCCAATTCTTCTCGCTGGTGGCGTAAGAGTCGATAGACCATTCTTTGATAGAAGATTTATGATGGGCTTTTCTGCCCATTCTGTGTTCACTATGATGACGCTGCTGCGTTATCATAGTGGACACAATACTGCAAACGCCAATCCGCTAGCCCTGCGTGGCGATTATGAGCATTTACCTCCAGTTAATAGGAGAGGTCTACGTCCAGCAGTGGACTGAGATAGGCTGATTACATCTATCAATTATAACTATAATAAAATATCGTCGCTTGGCACGCACATCACAACTATTACAAGCCTTAATTGAGCTTACCGTGGGACTAGGTCGATTTCTGTAAAGGTGCATTCAGACCAAACGAGCATTCGCTATTCTATCCCCCACTCTACGAAATCAACCAATCACGTTTTGTGTAACGATCGAATTTCGTAGAGTAGGGGGTTAGAATAGCGAATGCTCGTTTGGTCTGAATGCACCTTAAGATGTCCTAAGATACTTATTTGAAATTTGACAACCGTATTATCAAGACAATGCATGTATTCCTTAAATAGCATGTTACCATAGCTAGCTTTGTAGTCATCCTTAGATTTACTCTTGGACCTTGGGTGCAAAGTAATGGTGTAACTCGAGCCATCGTTATAATATGCTTTCCTTAAGTATGAGGAAACTCTTTCTAGGTCAAGAGAAAAGCAGGTAATATGGGTCTTGGGACGTTCTTTGTTTTCAGAGCATTTCACAAAAAGATGTACACAATTACGACCTATCTTTGATACCCTTGCGTTTCCGTAATATTTCACATAAATTAAAGCAGAAAATTCAATATATATATATATTGTAACACAAATTTTGCTTAAAGTTGTCTTTCAACCTTGTTTTGATGATTTGTATGATTTTTAGAATTTTGGACTTTTTTGAACCTAGTAGAAAAACCTGGCCCAAGAATGAGTTCCACTGTGTTATCACTTTTTCATTCACTTTATTGCCGGTAACGAAATGGAAGGATCGAAAAAATATAAATATCATTAACTAAGTTTTGTAACAAAATAACGGGTATATTGTGAACGCTCGAGTATTTACCTTTTATCATTCTCAAGTCCTGCGTATTGTGTGCTTTACTAAATAAATATATTTTCTTTCACGCATCTTAGCTAATCTTAATCCACAGCTGGACGTAGGCCTCTCCTATTACTTATACGTGTGGATACATCAATTAAATAGGTAAATGCCAGTAATTGCCACGCTGGGCAATCGGGTTGGTGATTGGTGTGTTTTGTCCACTATGATGACGCTGCTGCTTATTTTCAATCTTCAATAAATTATGGATCAGTAACACTTCAATCCCTTACTCGCTTACAGTATCAGCAAGAAGAGTAGATTTTTTTTCTACACAGCTGCACATAAATAGTGAGAAATTACAGCGAGCTAGAATATACGGGGCGTTTTTTGCAAACCGTTTGAACGGCGCACGTAAAAAGTCCAGGCTTTTGTTCGATTCGCATCCCTTATTTATGTATGAATGAGCCATTAGTTCCGACGGCCGCCGCGGGCGAGGCGCGGCGATCGCAGCTGCCACAATGCTGGCAGGACAGAAGAGCAGAACTGCAGATTGCCTACTTCGCATATCGAGAATCATAAACTGAACATTTATCTGTGTAACATTAATCCTGAACCAACTGGGAATGAGAACTAGGCTCTCCATGATTACCACTCAGCGTATAATATGTGATATCTGGTCAGGCAAGAAGACGGCTTGGAAAAACTGATAATGGTCGGCCAGGTAGGGAAATGGAGTAGGGGAAGAGCACTTTCTCGGTGGATTAAATTACCTCAACGAGATCCAGCCTGACTTCAAATGGCAAAGAACTGGATGCCTGAAGAAACGTTATGTGATACCTATTTAGACAAAAAACCGTAAATGGTAGTCACGACCCTCAGTAGTAAGGAACCAAAGGAGAAGAAATCTCTGTAACTCTAGTTACGCTTTAATTAGAGTTACAGACATAAAAGCTCGTGAAAAATTCCAGTGACCCGAAGCGTGAAGCATTCTTTCTCGTTCGCATTGAATTATTGGAGCGAGCGCGATGGGTTGCTTTAATAACAATAATAGGCCTTTCCATCTGTGTCAGATGTTTTAAACAGCATCCAAATGACACTTGCGTTCGTGGCTGGATAGCCCAATGCGGGAGAGGATCCCGCGTCCACACACACGACAGTTGTGCTCCCCCAGGTGGTCGAGGGTTGAAGGCCTGCTCGTGGCGAATCATACGCTTCTCCTTTAGTGAGGTGAATCAGGATTTGTCGTCCTTTGATTGACAACGCGACGCCACATCGCTGCTTTACGTATCTAGTAAAACCAAACGCAACCATTACTTGCCAACTCATGGTACGGCTACTGTAGCCGTACCATGAGCTACCGTGGCGTTATTCTCTCTCTCCTATTTAAGAGCTTTGCTCTTGTCGGTGTAGCTCAAAGCATGCTCTCCACTTTCCTCGATCCCAAGCCATCTCTTTCAGGTTTTGATACGACGTAACTTTCACGTTCTCCTTGATTTGTTCAATGTAATTTCTCCTCGGTCTTCCTCTTCCACGCCTTCCTTCAATCTTCCCCTCCATTATGCATTTTATGAGATTGTCATGTCGTATCAGATGGCCCAACATCCTACCTCTTCTGTTCTTTATAATGTCCATCAATTGCCTCTTCTCCTTAACCTTGTCTAACACCTCCTCATTCGTCACTCTCTCTGTCCAACTAATCCTCTCCATTCGCCTCCAACACCACATCTCAAATGATTCTAGGTATTCTCTTTCCTTTTGCGTCATGCCTCCATGCCTCGCTACCGTACAATACAATGTGGCGTTATTAACGCGCGTTTATACTTTCTATCCATCCTGCCCGCCCTTGTTGGCTCGAGCAAGCCGTACGACTACTGTTCCTACTCGTGTTTGTGCTTAAACCGTCGTTTGATGTTTGATCTCGCTCCTTCCACGGCTCCCAGGTTGGCTGCACGCGGAACAAATAGAACGATTCCAGATTTCATTCGCTTCGAAGCGTAGCTATTATACGCAGGTATTCTTTAGATAAGAAAAGTTTTAATTTTACTTTACTGTTTATGATAAACGAGTGAGTGACAGACACTTTTTTTTCCTAGCTTATATTGGTGTCCTACTGCTGGGCAAAGGCCTCTCACGACTCCCGATTTTTTGTTTCCTCCAGATATAACAGACCTAAGTATCATTAGGTAGTTGTAGAACGATTAAATATTTTCGACCTATTTTGTTGACCTTGGAGATTAGATTCATTTTTTTTAACTCCACTAACAGACAGATATACAATATTATAACAGTTTAAGACAGACAATATACAATAAACAGGGGATTACACGAGGTAATAATCGCCACGCTAGGCTGGCGACTTGGCAATGGCAGTAATGTGTCGATTATGATGACGCTGCTGCCCGTCATAATTTTTTATTAAATTAATGGCTAATGACACTTCAAATACTTCAATCGGCTCTTACTTTAATGTATTTATACTGCCGTCACCAGTGCCTTTAAAAACGTCTTATCGCTATTCGTAGATGCAACATTTCGTTGTATTTTTGCAATTTTTAAGTACCGGAAATAAATAATGAAGGTTGGGTGATATCTAACTTATCAATAACTAGGTCGATACTAGGAATGTGTATTTATCAACTGATAATCAACGGTATCTAGAAATTACATTGAAAGGAATGAATCATAAAAATCATATTTCGTACCCAATACTCTAATTGACTAAGGACTCATTTTTCAATCCTTAGTTAAAGGTATCCATTAGTTAAAATGATTACCATCCTTATCTCAGGTCATAAAAATTTATTTCTTGACAGAAACTTACTGTAATGTTAATTGGGGATTGAAAAATCAGTCCTAAAGGCTCGAGTTCATCAAATTTTTATTAAGATGCATTCAGACCAAACAAGCATTCGCTCATTCCATCCCCTACTCTACGAAATTCGTTTGTTGCACAAAACGTAATTTGTATAAATTTGTCGATTTCGTAGAGTGAGGGATAGAATGACGGAATGCTCGTTAGGTCTAAATGCACCTTTAGAAAAAAATTCGTTTGATATGAGGTGCAGCCTGTGTCGGCAATTTCGCTACGTCGTGTTGTGACAACTGTAATTTTGCTTAGCTCAAAAGTAGATATTTATTGTTGATTTCTAAACGGCCCGTCTGATGGTAAGTGGTAACCGTAGCTAAAGGACGCCTGAAATAGGACAGGAGAAACGATATTTTTTACAATTGTCGTTCCTGAAACCATATTGAAATATGCCTGGTGGGTCATATATCATGTTCTTGTCACCATCCCAGTACAAAATTAAATATGATTGCATGTCGAACTCCATAATTATTATATCAAAAGCACCTCCCTTGTCTGGTCAACATGAACATGTAATATTACATCACGGTTGTTCTCGAAACTCCCGGAAATTACATTTTTAATCTCCCTCATGCCTCATATTACAAGACACCGCTACATTCGTGACACGTCCTGGGGCAGCCATTTTGTAAAAGTGTTCAAGTGGCATTGGTTTATTAAATTCTGGTGCAAATAGACCTTTATTGAAACGCTTGGTTTGTACTCTTGTGTTCTAACCAATATTGCACATATAATATCTTACTTTGTTCGCAGCTTGAATCATCGAAATATGATCTTAGAATTTAGCAAAATTAGTTAAAAAAAATAACTATATGACTTGGAATTATTGTGAAAACTCACATTACATTATTTATTAACTAAATATTTGGATTTGTGTTTTTAATTCTTCCCCAGTAGTCACACTACTTAATACTATATAAACTATAAATATCCGATGTCATATACCAAAGAAAAAACGATCAAGATCACCAACGTACGAGGTGGGAATCGAACCTGTGTGCTCAGCTTTTGCGGCTGATGCCTGTACCGCTTAGCCACTCGGTCTTAAAAACTGGGACATCTTACACAAATCAACGTAAATAGTCTCACGGTAAGCTCAAATTAAGGCGTGTGATGTGCCAGGAGACGATATAATATTAAAGATATAATATACATGCCAATCCGCTTGCCCAGCGTGGCGATTATGGACATTTACCTCCTAACGCGTCTATACGCATAGTTAGTAGGAGAGGCCTACGTCCAGCAGTGGACTATCATAGGCTGATGATGATACATAATACAAATAGAGAATTAAAAACATAGCCACAGACAGTAATATCAAAATTAAAAACTATCATACTTAATTATTTTCATATTCATGATAATGATAGCCATTACTTGGCGGGATTTCAGTTAAATAAAAGAGCAAGCAATTCTTTCAGGATAATTTAAATGCAACTCCGCTGAGCTACCTAAGCCTTGTAATCTAGAGAGAAAACTTGGCTACTCTGGAATAAGTAAGCTTTTCTCACGATGTTATCCTCTAAGAGTCGAACCTTTTCTACAAATTTCACACAATCTGAAGTTAATTATGTTTTGAAGCGGTAGGCTTGACGTGTTTTTGAACTTCTTCACTCGTAGGGTCACCATTGGCGTCAGATTAAATTACCTCAATTACTGTAAGCTTTGCTGGGCGAATCAACTTTTTTCTGTCTGTTATTGCCATTGTTACGGTCGCCTGAGTCACGCTGGTTTTATGCAAAATTATGGTCCTTAAACTATGCAAACATGCCTTTTTCTGATGTTAATAAGCTCGTTCCTTAATGAGCCGCCTACAAACATGGATTACACGCGTATTTGCATAGTTTAAGTAGCATAATTTTGCTTAATACCAGCGTGACTCAGGCGACCGTAACCATGGCAACAATAGACAGAAAAAAGTACAAGCGTCATTATATTATAAAAATGCTGATCTAATTTACATTTCTGAAGCTACCGTATTTGGGCATTTTGATTTCTAGGGACGCCCAATTAGCGTGAGATTAAAAAAGCTTGGTGTCAGTACAGGTGAAAATGCCCATTTACTAATACTACATAATTTGTTTCGTCGTTCTAATGGCTGTAAAGTCAAAGTCAAAGTATTCTTTATTCAAGTATGCTTAATAATAAGCATTTTAGAATTGTCTGACACTATCAAGAGAGGAAAAAAATCTACTACTGGTTCTAACCTTACACCGTTCCTGAGAAGAACCAGTAAAAAACTCAGGTGGACATATTTTTTCAAAACAGTATAATAATACATCTTATTAAAATAACATGCATTAAAGAATTTATGCTGGCAAAACTTAATAGTGGTTTTTTTCCTTTCTCGTTATCATCTCAACATTCAGGAACCAAGTTTGACATAATAATTACGGTCGATTGCAAAAAAATACATAGTTATGGTTTTAATAAAAAAAAATCACGATCGCGTCAATTGTGTTACGAAAAAAGTAATCTGTCCAATAACCTTTGGCAGTAGAAGAAGGCGGAGAATTTATAATATGCAGGCGCGTATTGAAGATCGCTCAAAGAATTTTTTTAAGGTCCGACCGAGACTATATACGGATTTTGTCTTGGCCGAGACCGAGACTAGTTATTTTTTTTTTACTGTGTTTCCGTTAAAGTCCTGCAGTGTTATTCACTAAGGAAACCGCCTTGCTAACAGCGCTGTGTCAGCGCTGCGGCAGCGTCGAGCCTAAAAATGGTATTCACTAATGCACTTTAACCCTTAAACAGGCCTGGCGATTTTTTCACTTTCGTATCCTGATTTCGGTAGATAAAAGCGTCAATAAAAAACTAATTTCTTGTTTTTTTTTTAGAAACATTATTTCCAAAAAAAAAACCCGGTGGTCAATATACGCCCTGTGCTCGTCACCAGGAGGCCCACGTGTTCCGTATGTGGCCACTGTCCTGCTGGCGATACATTGAAGTTTTAAGGGGTAGTTGTTATGTTTAAATGTAATTATGGACAAAATAATACCACAGTAAAAAGTAAGAAAAAAGGATATTTATTTTTACATTCAAACGCCACTTAGCAAAATCCGCTTCAAAACTAACTTATAATTATATACTTGTAGTAAGTCTTGAGATGTTTAGTGGGTGGACCTACATGGTGTACAATAATGAACTTACCCTTAAATTTCACATAAATGCCCAACCGGGCAGTGGTCACATACAAACCACTTGTGCCAAACCGAAACGGGCAGAGGTCATATAGGGCCCACAAACTTTAAGAGCAAATATTTTAAGTAAAAAACTATTACCGTGACCATTTATGACATACTACACTTACATTACCTTATAGACTACCAAAATAAATCGACACATAGCACTTACCGTAATTTTTTTCGACACAATAGTAGTATTTATCTGGAGCAACACACAAAATCTGCCACTTTTTCTGTTTTTGAATTTGACAACTAAAACGTCAAGGAAATTTGTTCTGACACATCGATTTTGGGTGCGTTCAGAAATCTGTCAGTTAATAGACTATACGTCAGTGACATTTAGTGGCCGATACAAGCATATTGCTCGTCAGAAAAAAATCATTTGCTAAGTGGTCGCTATGAGATCACAACCTGGTTAAGGGTTAAACGACACTAGCGCTCGGCGACGAATGCGGCGTGAGCTGGAACTACACTGCGTCGAGAGTTAACCGCCTACAGTTCGACGACGAGCTGTTCTACGTTAGTGAATACCATTTTTCGCAGCGCTGCGCTCTACGTCGAAGTGAAGGCTGTCTCGTCGTCGAGCTCGTTGACGAAAGCAGCGTCGAATGTGTGAATAAGAGAATAGCGTAGCTGTAACTATGCACTTACAATTTTCTTGCAATCGGCCCATAAAATTGCCCAAATAGCGTTTATTAAGTTCGAATCCACCCCCAGTTCCCACGACATTACTATATGACTGCGACATCTGTTAATTGGCCCCTCACATGTGTCAAGCCGTCTGCTGTGTCGAATTTTCATCCTAAGAATATCTCATGAATATTAAATGCTATTTCCATTAGCAGACTAGTGATGTGACGTGGGAATATTCCTTTACCTGTGCCCTTAATACAGTCAACTTCATAGATACGTAAGCATATAATCCCACAATGTCGTAACAGATGTGCTTACCATAGAAAAAATCGGATAGTCCGCATTGTAAAAAACTAACTTCAATATCAATTTGTTTAATCATAAAAACAAATTGATGTTTTCTAATCTTGACGTAGGCATAAACTTTTACTTGCTGTATTGAAAGAAGGTACCTTATGTACACTTAAACTCGACTGCACATAATGTCGCCATTAAGTCGACATGTAGAATATTGATGATGATGGGATGGGTATTAGCGTCTTCATAGATGTCCACTATGAAGACGCTAATAACTATCATCACTAGACCGCGATCGCCAATTCACTTATTCACTGTGGCGATTATGAGTATTATGTATACCTGCAAATGCGTTCATACGCGTAGTTAACCTTTAGTATGCGTTACCTTCAAGTAGTTCAATCAAAATTTTACTTTGACGGCTATTGCGTAAAGTCAAATTGTAATGGAGTAGGATGCTTAGCCAAGTTGCCAATGGCTAGCGCTTGGTAGCGTATCGTAGTTTTCCCTCTCCGTTACTCTTGCATATTAGTGCGACAAAGACAGTTAGCTGGTTTTCGTTTACGATTGACGATTAAGCGTTAGCGATTGGCAACTTGGCTTAGCATTCTGGTCTGCTACTAAGCATACGAAAGGTTAATAGGAGAAACCCTAAGCCCAGCAGTGGAATGATACTGATCACGTGATATACTATAAATTTTCTTCTTCTGAGTCGGTCCCTCACTGCTGAGGACCGTGACTCCGCTTTCTAATTGCGTTTGTTGCAGCACTCCACTTCTTCCTATCGGTTGCTTTATGGAAAGCGTTGCTCAGTGTGTTATCCATTTGTGTTGATATCTGGTCACACCATCGGGTTGCACTTGGTCCTCCGGACCGTCTACTGTCTACCTTTCCATCACTACAAGTCTCTCCAAATTATTGTTGTCTCTGCGAGTCTCTAGAAGTATTGCACCATTCGTTGGAGACAAATGGTGGACAGTCTTGGTTGGTCTTCCATTTTGAGTTGGGCGAATATGGATATGGTAGTGCGACGTTCGGTCCACGGGACCCGGCCCGGAGCATATATAGTCCACGTGTCTCGTATTAACACCTTAAATCAAAACAAGTCAATCTTCAAAATGACAAATTCGTGTGTACAAATGTATCTACGTATTATTATATTGTCAGCCTCTGTAGCCTAGTTGGTAGTGACCCTGCCTACGAAGCTGGAGGTTCTGGGTTCGAATCCCGGCGAGGGCATTCTTTGTGTATTTATTTATCACAAATGTTTGTTCCTTGGTCGTGGCTGTGTATGTATCTAAGTACCTATACGTATCTATCTATTATATATATCGTCGCCTGGTACCCACATCACAAGCCTTAATTGAGCTTACCGTGGGACTAGGTTGATTTGTGTAAGATGTCCCCAGATATTTATTTATTTATTTATTATTTATTGTCATTGAACTTACTGTGGACCTAGGTCAAATCGTGTAAGAGAGATATTCTTACACAATTTAAACTAGGCTCCATATTATTTATTTTTTTATACCAAAGTCTCCTCACTACCTTGCCGCAGTCATTAAGGAGATGTGTTTCACCTCCCGTCGGCGCAATTACATAGCGTCATCTCCGCGCAAATGCAATCACCGTGGATATTTTAAAATAATCTGGAAGTTTAGGCTGACTGTTGAATCCCAAGATTCAGGCTAAGCCTAGTTTAGGACTCTTAGAACGTCATTACTTTTTAACCGACCGAAAAGGAGGAGGTTCTCAATTCGGCTGATTTTTTTTAGTTGCAATGTTACCCGATATCTCCGAGAATCGTGAACCGATTTGAATTTTTTTTTTGTGATCGAACTTGTATAACCCCAATTCCCATTAGCACCAAGTTGGGGTCTCAGATGATGGGATCGTGGAGAAATCGAGGGATCTTTTCAAATGATATAGGTACATGTATGGCGCTTCTGGTAAATTTCATTAATTTACCAGAATTTGCATTCAGAAAGTAGGATTTGAGGAAACCAATGAGGGAAACAAATCGGGGATCTTGGAGTAATCGGTGGAAGTCGGTTTTTAAAATTTAATTTGGTGATTATATTTTGAAAACTATAAATAACATCAGCTACCTATACAGAAAAAAATGAATTAATTAGACCCTAAAATCAACTAAAATACTATGAAACTATAAATAAACAAAAATCTCAGATCACTGTCAATCGGTAGCGTGCCCAGAAAGCTGGCAGCGTTGCCTCGTTGAATGGCAAAGCTGATCCGTTTTGCTAGATACTCGTATAATCCAGCCTTCTGGTGACGCGTCAGATCGTACAGTTTGTGCCTCACCTCTTTAAAGACCCTGTGGGCGCTATCCCCCCAGGGTCCTAGAGTGACTAGAGTCTCCAGTTCTCCACTAAAAACGGTTAAAACATGCAACCATTGTTTCATCATCATCATCATCACATCAGCCGAAAGACGTCCACTGCTGAACATAGGCCTCCCCCAAAGATTGCCACAATGACCGGTCCTGCGCCACCCGCATCCAGCGGACTCCCGCGACCTTCACCAGGTCATCGGTCCACCTTGTGGGGGGCCTACCCACGCTACGTCTTCCGGTACGTGGCCGCCACTCAAGAACCTTCCCGCCCCAACGGCCATCGGTTCTACGCGCAATGTGCCCCGCCCACTGCCACTTCAGTTTAGCGATTCGGAGAGCTATTTCGGTTACTTTGGTTCTGCTGCGGATGGTCTCATTTTTAATCCGATCACGCAGAGAGACTCCTAGCATAGCCCTCTCCATTGCCCTTTGGGTGACTTTGAGCCTTCTTATGAGGCTCATTGTAAGCGGCCACGTTTCAGTACCGTATGTCATCACTGGCAACACACACTGATTAAAGACTTTCGTCTTCAAACACTGCGGAATATTGGACGAAAATATGTGTCGTAGCTTCCCGAACGCTGCCCAACCGAGTCGGATTCGACGATTGACCTCTTTCTCGAAGTTGGACCTACCTAACTGGATAGTTTGTCCTAGGTATATATATTCGTCTACAACTTCGAGTGTAAAGTCTCCGATTATTACGGGAGTTGGTGCTACATGGGAATTTGACATGATTTTCGTCTTATCCATGTTCATCCTAAGACCAACTCGCTCGGAGGCTTTACTGAGGTCAACGAGCATAGTACTCAAGTCCTCCAAGGTCTCAGACAAGACTACTATATCGTCAGCGAATCGAAGGTGAGTGAGGTACTCGCCGTTTATGTTGATACCCAGCCTTCTCCAGTCCAGAGTCTTAAAGACATCCTCCAGTGCAGCGGTAAACAGCTTAGGCGAGATGACATCTCCTTGCCTAACTCCCCGCTGCAGCAGAATAGGCTTCGAGCTCTGGTCTTGGAGTCGGACTGACATTGTGGCGCTCTCGTACAAACACTTCAACACCTCGATATAGCGGTAGTCGACTTGGCACCGTTGGAGAAACTGTAGTACTGCCCATGTTTCGATCGAATCGAAGGCTTTCTCGTAGTCCACAAACGCTAAACAGAGGGGCAGGTTATATTCTTCGGTCTTCTGTATAACCTGGCGAAGCGTATGGATGTGGTCTACGGTACTAAAGCCTCTTCGGAAACCGGCTTGTTCGGGAGGCTGGAAGTCATCAAGCCTGCGTGCAAGACGATTCGTAATGACTCTTGAAAACAGCTTATAGACATGGCTCAGAAGTGAGATGGGTCGGTAGTTCTTCAATAAAGCGTTGTCACCTTTTTTGAAGAACAGTACCACCACACCTCTGTTCCATGCCTTTGGCGTTCTCCCTTCCAGTAAGACGGAATTGAACAACTTCTGAAGGGCCGTAAGGATCGGTTTACCACCTGCCTTCAGAAGCTCAGCTGTAATTCCGTCCTCCCCAGGCGCCTTGTTATTTTTGAGCTGTTCAAGAGCCATTCTAATCTCGCACAGGCTGATGTCCGGGATGTCTTCTGTATAGTGTCGGGTCAGTCTAGCTCTGAGGTCTTCCGCTAGATCAACTTCGGGTCTGCTAGTTGACGTGTACAGCTGTCCATAAAAACCCTCTATCTCACTCAGCAGCTCAGATCTGGATGTGACGATTCTACCATCCTCAGTCTTTAATTTGGCGAGCTGGCTTTGCCCAACAGACAGATCCCTTGCAAAAACTTTAGAGCCCTTGTTCCGCTCAATGGCTTCTTCTATACACTTCGTACGGAATTGGCGCATATCGCGTTTGAGGGACTTAGAGATCTGTCTGTTGAGCTGCCGGTATAAAGTCGCATCAACTGAGGATTGTAGAACCAGTTCACTCCTTTTTTCCATTAGTTTCTGAGTGGAGTCTGAGAGCTTTCTGGTCTTATTTGTCCGTTGGGCCTTAAAACACTTAGACCCAGCGCTATGGACAGCTTCCACAAACCCGTCGTTGAATACGTCCACATCATCGCCTAGGCAATCGAAACGGTTTTGGAGTTCCAGCTGAAAGCTCTCGGGGTTTTGGAGATGGAGTGCAGGACGGAGCGTAGACTTCATCAGTCGCGAGCGTTCTAGCTTAGGACATATATTCAACGTGCCTCTTACCAGGCGGTGATCGCTTCCGGTTTTAACCGTACTGATCACAGAAACATCGTTGAATATATGTCTCTTCGTCGACATGATGAAGTCGATCTCGTTTTTAGTTGCACCGTCGGGACTCATCCAAGTCCATTTTCTGTGCTCGCGTTTCTTAAAGAAGGAGTTCATCATGTAGAGTCCCTCCTTCTCCAAGAAACCAGCCAGCAGATGGCCCCGGTGGTTCCGACGTCCAACCCCAAATTGCCCCACCCTCAGCTCGTCACCATCTCTCTTGCCCAGTTTCGCGTTGAAGTCCCCCATAACAACGGTGAAGTAGGTTCTGGAGCTATGCATGGCTTTTGAGATATCATCATACATAGCCTCCACCTCGTCGTCGGAGTGTGTCGAAGTCGGCGCGTACACCTGTATGACCTTCAGCGAGTATCTCTCAGATACTCTGAGTATAAGGTACGCCACCCTAGCCGACACACTCTCGATCTTCACCACGTTGTTTACGAAGGACTTGTGGACGATGAACCCGACACCTCCCTGGGACTGTTGGTCGCCCTCCCGGAAATAGAGCAAGTTGCCGGACTTTAGGATTATCGTGTCCTCGCCCTCTCTTCGGACTTCTGATAATCCCACAATGTCCCAACGCAACTTGCTCAAGCCTTCCTCCAGTTCCACTAACTTTTCGTCGGTCCGCAGTGTACGTGTGTTGTAAGTTGCCAGGGCCAGAGGTCGTCGGTGGTGGTAGCCGGATCTTCGCCGGAGATTCTTAGCACCCCTGACCCCGCTAGCACCCTGGCCGCTACCATAACCAGGGCACCGGGGGTCGCCGGAACCTCGGGGCCGCGGCCTTGTTTGTGTATTCATGGGGGGTAGTTGCCATAATCGCCACGCTTGGCATGCGGGTTGGCGATCGCAGTGTCTCCACCGCACTTTAGGGATGCTGCTGCCCATCCCCCGGTGGTCTTGGTCGTAGTTTTCAGACATACCCGGGTCAAGTGTATGATCAGTAACACTTCAGTCCCTTAGTCGACTTCTACGACACCCACGGGAAGAGTTGGGGTGGTGACAAATGTATTCTCACTGCCGTCACCACACGGCTAACCATTGTTTATGGTTATGCAACCATTTTTTATGGTTGTATACCGCTTGAGAAGCTCTGCCGACTTTTAGTATATCTGTGTGATTTTTGTTAATTTCTTCATTTGTCTATAATTATTCTTGTTTTTATTCTATTTCTTATGATACAACCATCCGCAAGAGGGCCGTATCCCTGGTGCGCCGGGTGCGCGCCAGCCCCAACACCATCATGAAGATGATAGGATACAGGCTGGACTGTACGTATTTGATTCGTGATTCGCTGTCGTCGGCTACATGCACCGTCATCATCATCATCATCAGCCTATGATAGTCCACTGCTGGACGTAGGCCTCTCCTATTAACTATGCGTATAAACGCATTAGGAGGAAAATACCCATAATCGCCACGCTGGGCAAGCGGATTGGCAATCGCAGTAATGTGTTCACTATTATGACGCTGCTGCCCACCATCAATGTTTTATCAAATAATGGTCAGTGACACTTCAATCCCTCAGTCGACTCTTACGACACGCGCAGGAGTTGGGGTGGCGACAAATGTATTCTTATTGCTGTCACCACACGGCTGCATGTACTGTACTCAGCAAAAAAAATGTCTAAATTATTATTATAAGTACTAACATCACTACAATTTAAGTTTTTACTAACCATGATATGAGTGTAACTTACACGAAATAAATGATTTATTATTATTATTAAGCCGGTTTCTTGAATATCAGCCATTAGACGTCCACTGCTGGACATGTAGCGTATTAAGTCCGGGTTATTCACAAAATACAAATACCTATATATTTATTAATGGCTTGGGACGAGAATGGTTAATTCAATTGATAAATATAACACACCCGTAGGCACACAATGATATAAAAAATATGATTTGCAAATCCCTCCTACCAAGTTCATCCCCTTATCTTTGATTGATCTCAAGCAGGAGTCGTCAATCTTTTAAGAAAATAGAAACAAAACATCACTTTCAGAACATGCCTACCCAAAAGCTTCTAATAATAAAGGAATTGTCAGCCTCCGAACGTTAGCCTAGTTGGTAGTGACCCTGCCTATGAAGCTGGAGGTTCAGGATTCGAATCCCGGCGAGGGCATTATTTGTGTACCTATCTATTTATCACAAATATTTGTTCTTTGGTTGTGGCTGTCTATGAATTTAAGGATCGATCTATAATATAATTATATTGTCACCTCGTATCCACATCACAAGCCTTGATTCAGCAAACCAAGATATTTGTTTATTAAAAAAAATAAAGGTAAGGCACTCCGAAACATGTATCAAGTTTAACCATTTGAATATTTGAAATATACACGATGATTCTTAATCCGTGATCAGGAGTAGAAAAACATTAAAATTAAGCCAAAATTAAACTTATTCGGCGAGGTCTCAAGTTATTTCTTCACTGTTTAATTAATTAAAAGTGAAAACCTAATTAAAATAAATTACCACTTAATACATGGTCATCCTACAGTATAAAGTTTAACTACGATACATCAAGTGCCATCAGTATGGCGGGAAACGGGAATTTGACGGATCTTATGTCAATAAAGACTCATTATCTTATCAGTGCAACACTGATAACGACGAACATAATTGATAGGAGATTATGTTAAAGTGCATTACCTAAACTTGGCAAAATCTTGAGCAAGTAAAGCAATTTGTTTTCATACAGTACAATTTAATAATTAAATAAAAACAATAAAACTGTATACCTGACCAACTAAAACAAAACACCTTATTTTAAACATAATTGAACAAGTGTTCAAAATGTCCACTGTGTTGTTCTTGACACAGATTGTTCTTGTGATTGGATTGATTCACTCGAAATCTTCTTCAGCAAAGAATCTTAAGATTTGTTGATCCAGATCGTCAGGATGAAGACGAGGTCGTCCGGGTGCTCGAGCATGTTGTGGCACTGTAAACTGTCCGAAGTCGCGAAGATTTTTGGTGCATGCGATTTATTAAATTGTGTCCGGGGATCCGAATGTTTGGATGAAGTTCGTGAAATAACTGTTGGGTTCGCCTTGTGCTATTCGTTTGTAATGACAAACGTAGGTACAGTATCGTAACGCTCTATGTTTGAGTATGGATGTGGTGGAGGCATGATTTTTGATGAATAATTTATAATTTTCTCATTCGATATCCGTGACTACGACTTTGTTTATTATGCGTATGACAAAAGTGATTGACAACGTCATGGGCAAGATTTACTCATAAATTGACAATTGCTAATAACTTAGTAAAGAGATTACAATACAACCTCATTAAACCGATATGGTAGTACAGTGACAAGGATTTTAGGATAAAATTTAATTCAAAATTAAAACATGATTGAAAAATTAATAAATTTGTTTTTACGTAATTACTACTTTAACGTAATCCCCATCAATTACTGAGTTAGAAAAAATGATTCCTGATCACGGATTAAGAATCATCGTGTATTTATAAGTAAAGCATACTTTGTAATAATAATTATTATGACCTGAATAACGTTAGTAGAACATACCATTTGTTTTCTTTTTTGTAAATATTCGTGTTTGCACGCCACGAACACAATAGATCTTCAAGTACGAAATATTAACAAAGTACGGGTTATGCACTCGCTTGGGCTTCTAATGGACACGATCTGTCATAAATTGATAATAATATAATATATATGATATTTATTTCAGTTTCTTACTGCCTTCACCAAACATTTGTGCCGTATAGTAACGGCAGAAGGAATACATTTTTCACTATTTCCAACTCTTCCCGCGGGTGTCATAAGAGGAAACTAAGGGATTGAAGTGTCATTGACCATTCTTTGATAGAAGTGTGATGATGGGCAGCAGCGTCATCATAGTGGACACATTACTGCGATCGTCAATCCGTTTGCCCAGCATGGCGATTATGGGCATTTACCTCCTAATGCGTCTATACGAATAGGTAATAGGAGAGGTCTACGTCCAGCAGTGGACTGAAATAGGCTGATGATAGTGATGATGTCTTTCAGTTTACAAAAAATCCGTAAATATAATATTTTCTTCGGTTACCGCGAGGATTGCGCATTAAATAAAACTACGAAAACGGATAAACCCAGTCGCCCGCAGACCACGAACCCTGTAAAGTGTTCGAAACGTCGGAATGAAGTTGAAGTTAATTAATATAAGCGACTTTATCCGTTTTCATAGTTTTATTTCATGCGTAATTACACAAATTATACGATAGAACAAAACCTGCCAAGGCTTGCCGACCCCTGAAAACGAAAGGGAAGTACCGGGCTGATTGGTAAATTCTTCAAAAAATTGATCGCGAAAGATAATTGCACATTATCTTTTTATCGTACGCATATAAACTTAAAAAAAAATCGTCTTGCCTTATTTGGTAGCAAGTTTTGAAAACATGTGGCGATTCGTGGTCGTTACTATTGCGTGCTGTTTGCGTAAGTGTTTCAAATATACTAATTTAAGGGTATTTTAATTTTTAGGGACAAGGTGGTAGTTTTGAAGTCGGTTAAATATAAATCAGAATAATTAGATGTTGATAAATGTATTCTTAAGGTGCATGCAGACCAAAAGAGCATTCGCTGTTCTATCCCCCTACTCTACGAAATTCGATCGTTACACGAAACGTGATTCGTTGATTTCGTAGAGTGGGGGATAGAACAGCGTATGCTCTTTTGGTCTGCATGCACCTTTACTGCCGGCACTTCGCTGCAACCCCAAATCTTCCCGTGGGTGTCGTTTATATTAATATTTATTATAATCGTTATTTGAGTATTACATATTTGGTACCTATTCCCGAAAATAATATTTGTTGTTTTTTCAATTCATCGCTAGTCCATCACTGGACTTAGAGGCTGCGGCATTCGAAAAACGAAATTCGGAAAATTCGAGGACTTGTCTCTCTCACTCTGATGACGCCTTCGTTTGAGTAACAGAGAAAAATCCTCGGAATTTACGAATTTCGATTTTCGCAGCAGTAGGCCTGATAATGAATTTACAGTTTCAGTATGCGAAAGTGCAGTGGCAGAAACTGCAGCTGGTCCTCAAGATGCCCGCCTAGGAAATACAGTTAAATACTATCACACGTCATGGTGAGTATTTTTGACAAAATATTATCAAACCGCGATTAGAATGGGATTCGAAGTTACTGTTGACACATTAGTGTATGAGTGAATCTAGGATATATTCATAGTTTTATTCACATATTCATAGTTTAAGTGCACCATACGTACAGACAATAGATTTATTGATCACTCACTACATCTATAAACAACTCTTTTCTTGGTAAATGTTGTGTCATTTGTTGTGTCAACAGTACTTTCGAACCCCCTTCTAATCTATTTTAATTATACATTTTGCCACTGGGACCTATATTAGATCTAGTCTATTTTAAATCTTATTTATGAATTTTCCTCCTATTGCGTCTATAAGGATAGGTAATAGAAGAGGCCTACGTCCAGCAGTGGACTGAGATAAGCTGCAGGCTCAGCCAAGATGCCATTCTGCAATCGTATACGATAAGCGATAAGTAATAAGTGTATGAGAATGACAGATTCGTACGAAAAATCACGAGACTATTTCCATACATTAATAATGGTGACGTGATTTCTCGCTTATCGTATACCATTTCAGAATGGTATCTTGACTAGTCATACTGCTATGCTATTCTCTTATTCACACATTCGACGCTGCATTCGTCAACGAGCTCGACGTCGAGACAGCCTTGTCTAAAATCCTAGCTGTTTTATTTGACATTAGAAATCGAAGCTGTGAGCGAGGTTGTGGGCGAGTTCATCGCTGTTTTTCGTTAGAGAATACGAAGTTCGTACATTAAACGTCAAACTCTCGACGCAGTACAGTTCCAGCTCACGCCGCATTCGTCGCCGAGCACTAGTGTTGTTTAAAGTACATTAGTGAATACCATTTTTAGGCTCGACGCTGCCGCAGCGCTGACACAGCGCTGACACAGCGCTGATAGCAAGGCGGTTTCTTTAGTGAATAACACTGCTGATGATCTGCTTATATTTGATATTTTTTTATTATTTCCAGGACAACCATGTTACAAATAAGCGATCCTGCAACTTATCTGCCGACTCTGAATCTAGATGCCAACACAAACGTTGCCATCGTAGTACATGGACGACAAAGTGGCGTCCACAGTGAATTTGGACAGACCCTCCAATTTTGTTAGTATTCATACACTTACTTGAGTTTCTTGCAAAGGAACCATGGAACAAATGTGAGCGAAAGTAAAACCGTTCCACTTTGGCGATTGTCATATCGCGAATACATTTAAAATGATTATAAAGGTACAAGCCAATTTTTTCCTGTTAGCCTTAAACCCAACTAGGAGGTGCATTCCATGAAAAAGTCCACTTTGTCAGGTACGTGACGGCTCCCTTATAAATTTATGCAAAATGCGAGAATTCTCTATAAATACAAACACCCAGTTATAAAATTAAGATAGGTACTCGTACACCAAAAATTGGCATAACTTTCTTAGATGTACGCGTAAAACGGCGCCACTACCTTTGAACATTCCCTTGGACCAGCTATGCTATTCTCTTATTCACACATTTGACGCTGGGTTCATCAACGAGCTCGACGACGAGACAGCCTTCACTTCGACGTCGAGCGCAGCACTGGAAAAACGGTATTCACTAACGTAGAACAGGATGATTAGCCAAGTTGCCAATCGCTAGCGCTTAGTAGCGTAGCGTAGTTTTCCCTCTCTCTCACTCTTTCATATTAGTACGACAAAGACAGTTAGCTGGCTTTCGTTTACGACTGACTCACGCCGCATTCGTCGCCGAGCGCTAGTGTCGTTTAAAGTGCATTAGTGAATACCATTTTTAGGCTCGACGCTGCCGCAGCGCTGACACAGCGCTGATAGCAAGGCGGTTTCCTTAGTGAATAACACTGCTGAACTAGAGTTGATAGAACTAGAGGTGATTTTACGGTACAAAATCTTTCCACTGTTTCAGCGCTCGCCCCAGCAACCAACATCCTCATCATGGTAGATTGGTCCTTCATGTCCCATTCTACCTACAGCCAGGCTGCTGCCCTCGTACCCTACGTTGCTGATGACCTTCGAAGGTTCATATTGGAAATGATCACGGCTGGATTACAGCTGAACCGCCTCCATCTGATTGGATTCGATCTTGGAGCTCATATTGTGGGTATGGCGTTTCGGCAATATGTTGTGAAGCCTGCTAAAATCACGGGTAAGAAGACAAATGAAGGAAAGTGTCTAACAAGTATGGGTACTCAACTGTCCGACTCCGATTTTATTCGTTTTGATATATGCTATAGACTAGTCTAAAAGAACGGACACGTATTTTTTTTCTGCCCAAACTCAACCTGTTAGGAGAAAATGGCATACAAAGTAGCTGAAAATTGACCAAACCTTCTTATTTCTGAGGAGAGATTTATTCAAAAAAATTTATAATTATTTACTGGTTTCGTTATATATTGGAGAACATGAATAAAAAATGGGGACTTGTTTTGTCATTTCACCACAAACTCATTTTTTATATAAAAAAACACATGTCAATGTTTTATAAATTTCGTCGCTACACTCACTTTCTAAGTCTAAGGCCTGAGTAGACGCTCGAGCGGAGCGTCGGGCGGTGCGTCCATGTTTTTATTTTATTTTTATTTTATTTATTTTAGGGATAACAAACAACTATACAATTGTTAAACAAAATGCAATCGTATGCGCGTGGAGCCGCTCGAGCGTATACTCAGGCCATCTTAGGAAGTGAGTGTAGCGACGAAATTTATGCAACTTTGACATGTGTTTTTTTTATATAAAAAATGATTTGTGGTGAAATAACAAAACACGTCCCCATTTTTTATTCATGTTCTCCGACATATAACGACACCCGTAATTAATTATCTTTTTTTTTTTAAAACCCTGCTTAAAAATTAGAAGGTTTGGTCAATTTTGAGTACTTTGAAGGCCATTTTCTCCTAACAGGTTGAGTTTGGGCAGCTAAAAAAAATACGTGTCCGTTATTTTAGACTACTCTATAATATAATATACAGGGTGGAAAGGGACGACGTTCCTTCCCGCTACCGATCGAATCTACCAACCATTACGATGAACTTTCAGTATGGGACAAACATCGAAAGCGTACATGGAAAATTGACTTTTCTATACTATTCAATTATGAGGGGTCAATTTTTTTTTAATATTTCGAAGTTGGTCCCATACTGAAAGTTCATCGTAATGGTTGGTAGACTCGGTCGGTAGCGGGAAGGAACATCGTCGCTTTCCACCCTGTATGTAGGTATATCAAAATGAATCAAATCGGAGTCGGACAGTTGAGTACCTTCCTTGTAAGTTTCACGATTTTCAAGCGTTATAAACTGACATCACCTCAATTGATAAAAATGTAATCATAATTCTTCATCATCATGATCATCATCAGCCTATGTTAGTCCACTGCTGGACGTAGGCATCTCCTATTAACTATGCGTATATATGCATTAGGAGGTAAATGCCCATAATCGCCACACTGGGCAAGCGGATTGGCGATCGCAGTAATGTGCCCACTATGATGACGCTGGTGCCCATCATCAATCTTGTAGAATGGTCAGTGACACTTCAATCCCTTAGTCGACTCTTACGACACCCGCAGGAGGAGTTGCGGTGGTGACAAATGTATTCTTACTGCCGTCACCACACGGCATAATAATTCTTATAATATAATAATTCTACGCTATGCCGTGACAGTAGTAAGAATACATTTGTCACCACCCCAACTCTTCCCATGGGTAACGTAAGAGTCGGCTAAGGGACTTAAGTGTCACTATCCATTTATTTATAGCAGATTGATGATGGGTAGTAGCATCATGAATCATAGTAGACTACTGCGAACTGCGATTGCCAGCCCACTAACGCAGCGTGGCGATTATGGGCCTCCTCCTAAAAAAGAGGCCGTTGTCCAGCAGTGGATTGATATAGACTGATGATATGTGACGTGATGTGATTAGGCTTTAGTGAAAAAAGTAACAACTCCTCAAGGTTTGTGAAAAAGTGTACACTTTTGATACAAGTGCACAGGTAAGAACACCTTTTCCAAAATGGCCGACAATGTACAAGTATACCCTTTTTCACTAGGACCAAAGAATTTATGGATCACGGACATGAGTAACTACATTTGCTGATCTTCATACCACTAATGTAATTGCTGATTGTTATCTAGATCGGACTTTTAACTCTAGACATGATAAGAGAAAAATAGACGAAATTTTCTAACAATTGCTCAGCTATTTAATCGCCTGATTAATCTTTGAAGCGGATTTGGAATGACAAGTTTTTTCCAGAACACTGAACAAAGTGACAGCTGTGGTGGTACCATGAATTGCTGCCGTGGGTTTAACGCGGACTTACTTTCTATCCATCCCTCCTGTACGTATTACGAGCGAGAGGGATAGGATGTTGTCCACGTTAAATTCACCGCGGCAGCTCATGATGTGTACTATCTAGTTTAACGTTTCCTAGTACCTAGATAAAATGAAGCTTAACTCATTCATGGTTCCATAAATTTTGATGACAAATTAATTAAAAGATTACATTACGTACATCATGCATGATATTTCATCATTTACTTAATCAGAGCTACTCTAAAGTTTATCTGGCCTGCTACCGCGAACACCAAAGTTCGCAAAATACTTATATTAAAATTTATTTATACTCGTAGATTTTTCTGTCACTCTAATGTCGCCTTCGTTGGAATGACAGACAAATCCCCGAAATTTCGAACTTCGATATTCGCGGTAGCAGGCCTGACTTTTTTTTGTGCATTTGGTTTCACAAAATAGTTTTTAGAATAATGTATATATAACAGAGAAGCCCTATTATTCTAGAAACTATTTTTGATCGTACTCATTGACCGTATTCATTGACCGAGTGTGTAAAAATCGCAAATTTACGAGGCAAATCTTGGAGGGCTACTAGTTACAAAAATAAGTTCGATAGATTAGAATGACTGTAAAAAACTGTCTGGCCAAACCTAAACAGCATTTAAGCGATCATGGTATCCCCCCAGGTTTTACGGGGATTTCTCAATGAGCAATACCAAACCTTCCTGTTACTTCGAAATATTTCAGAATTGCCAATTATAAAAACTAACTACTCTTCCAGCATTGGATCCCGCTGGCGAAGGTTGGAGCGCATCCTCCCAACGTATCAGGGCATCTGACGCTTTATACGTCGAAGTTCTCCACACCGATATAACCGGCGCCAGGGCTTATGGTCTCGCTGATGCTGTCGGTACCCTGGACATCTACCCGAACGGAGGAACCAGGCAGCCAGGGTGTGCGGCGAGTGACAACGCGTGTCACCACGAGAGGGCGTGGAGACTGTTCGATGCGACTGTGAACACTGGTGGCCACCTGCGCGCTCTGAGATGTGACTCCATGACCCAGGTCAATAATGATCGGTGTGTGGGGACACCAGCGGTGGTTGTTGGGACGATGACGCTCGCCAAATTACAGTAAGTGTAAATGTGATTTGACGGCAGTAAGAATATATTTGTGACCACCTCATACGTAAGGTTAATATGACTATGGCACTAGTCTCACCGCGAGCGAGGTCTCACTTGCGTGTAAATAAAAGAGACACGGCGATACTCGCCCAGCTATCAGCTATCACCGCCGGGCGACTATCGCCGTGTCTCTTTTATTTACATGGGAGTGCGTATTTTTTGTTCGTGTTTATAGCCGATAGTTCATAGCTTAGTAGCTCGCGATGAGACCAGTGCCTATAAAGTAACTACAGGCCTAGCCAAGGTACCATTCTGCAATCGTATACGATAAGCGATAAACAATAAATAAATGAGAATAACAGATTCGTATGAAAAGTCACATGACCATTTGTATGCATTATTATGGCCTGCAGATACTATTAGGAACATCACTACAAAATAATGCAATTCCAATTTCCCAATCATTCTTCTTTATATAGGTAGTCTTGCGGAAAAAAAATGCATCTGGCATATATATTAGAGACACAACTTTCCGTGCATATTTTAAACATGAACATTTTGATATTTTTTTTTTCAGGAGGGGCTTGTATCGAGTGAATACTGGCAGCATTTATCCTTTTTAACCTTTTAATAAAGAAAAACCATTTTACCGTTTTAATTCTCTTTACATTATTGTTCAATAAATAAATAATTACAGTATTTAATAAGGTAATACGTCACGATAATATTTTAAATTACAGAAATGCTATAATATACCTGGCCCCAAATTCACCGCATTGACAAGTGCTACAATTGTAAATTTACTGTTTCTGCAATCTGGGGCGTCTATAGGCTACAGTTACCATTTACCATCGGAAGGGCCGTGCGTTTGTTTACCACCAACATAAAATTTAGTGCAGGAACTTTAGTAAATTAGCAGTAAATAACTACTTTTTTGCGAAGCAAAATTACAATTGTCACAAAAACAGGACAATTGTAGCGAAATTCCGACATATGCCGAACCTCATGTCAAGATTGAATGAGAATTGTACTAAACCTTGCTACAATTGTCACGGGTTTCGGAAAATAAAAAGTAGTTTATTAATGATTTAAAAACGTTATTTATTAGTAATAATTTTATGTTGGTTGCAAACAAGCACATGGACCTTCCGATAGTAAGCGGTAGCCGTAGACGACGGAGGCCTGTGACGTCAGTAACAGTGATATTTTACAATTGTCAGACTTGTAATTATGGTGAAATAGGCCACTGTATTATACGTAATGCAACATTTAATTCCAATTTGATTTCAAATGTCAATAAATTGTGCAATACAAAAAAAAAGGATCATTAACATCCGCACAGAAACGAAAACAGTTATATTTAATTTATTATTTTCATAATTATTTAATGAAGTACGAGTAAGTAGGTACAAGTAACATGGAGCAATAAATGAAACCTTAGTTAAAAAATATATGAATATTATTATTATTCTTTTACTTTCTTATAATTTTTTAATAAACTAATTTCGAGCCAAATCAATGAATAAGGGCGAGTTTGAGAATTGATAATTTTACTTTTAATATCGCTCACCTAGGCACTATAAGATTTAAAGTAAGCAAAGTAAACGTATATCCAGGCACGGAACGAGACAGATCACTGACTCCTACTCAGTGGGTCGGAAAAATAAAGTATCTCGTAAATCATGAACTAGTTTACCAGTCCAATGGATGAGCAGGTTTTCGTTTTGGTTATTTTTCTTTAGTACCATATACTGTGATTTGATACTTGTATTTATAATACTCAGAAAAAGTTGGTACCTACCTGCTATGCTATTCTCTTATTCACACATTCGACGCTGCGTTCGTCGACGAGCTCGACGTTGAGACAGCCTTGTCTAAAATCCTAGCTGTTTTATTTGACATTAGGAATCGAGGCTGTGAACGTCGCTGTTTTTCGTTAGAGAATACGAAGTTCGTACATTAAACGTCAAACTCTCGACGCAGTGTAGTTCCAGCTCACGCTGTCGCCGTTGCCGAGCACTAGTGTCGTTTAAAGTACATTAGTGAATACCATTCTTAGGCTCGACGCTGTCGCAGCGCTGACACAGCGCTGACAGCAAAAGGCGGTTTCCTTAGTGAATAACACTGCTGTATTGAATGCGGACGAATTACTTAACGGCGGCCTAGCCCGCAAAAAATATAACTAGTTTAAGTTCATCATCATCTCAGCCATAAGACGTCCACTGCGGAACATAGACCTCCCCTCTGGACTTCCACATGTACCGGTTAGAGCGTGTCCCGGCGACCTTCACAAGGTCGTCTGTCCATCTTGCCCTACGCTGCGTTTGCCTTGCCGTGGTCTCTACTCGAGCACTTTTCGATCCCATCGACCAACGAAAACGAAATTCGTAACTCGTGTCGAACTTAATTTTTTTCGCACTTGTAGCGTAATGTACTATTCAATACTCGTTGACTTGAGAGGTAAATTTAATAGCGAAAATCGCATTTTGTCACAACTGTAATCAATATTTGCATCTAAATTGTAAATAAGCATTTTTACTAGCATTCTTTGTTCTATATCTTTAGTCTGCGAGATCTAAGAATAAACTTTTGACTGATATAGATTAATCCTTATTAATATGAGGGTAAAACTCATAATTATATTATGTTTAAGAGTCATTTCTGAACTGTCAAATGTTCGTTCGTAGAAATCGACAACTTTTGTGAGTAACAGATGTAGTGCAAAATCCTTTCTCTTCGATTGTTCACGGAAACATCCGAATGCATATTGCTGTCTCAATGAACTTCAATATATATTGCACTGAAGCTAATTGAGACAGGGAGATTAATTCGGGCGTTTCCGTGAAAAGCAGAAGAGAAAGGATTTTGCACTAAATATGTAGTTTTATTAACCGTTAAATTGACAATGTTCTTCACAATGAACATAATCTTCAACCAATTTTTTTGTATTTTTTTTCAAACAGAATTTTCTGCCCTACATAATGCCGAGGTGGCTAGAACGCGCGATTTTTTTTAAGTTGTCCAATATAAGATTTCATATTTCACGAAACGCATGTGGCCGATTTTTTTTATATTATTTTAGATAAATTTTGTTGCTTTTAATATAACCGTTTGCTTATAAAACAGCTTACATAACGAACACCCACTTATCTTCAAATTACCATGTCTTTGACACAATAACACAAATTCCGCTCTGCACTCAGCACGTAATACGAATGCATGCTTGAATAAGACTCATATGCGCTTAACGTTTTCTTGCCCACTGGCTCGGATGATTCGCTTCGGCGTACTTCTGTACTGGTAATGGAAAATCTTGGAAGAAAAGCAAACTTACGACTCTATATGTTAATGTGGTCCCTAATTCTTATGTGAATTCATGTGTGGTTTAGTTTTAATGTGCGTCTGGAAACTTTGTTATTGTCTAGTTTTGTTTACCTGGACTTAGGTACCAATATTACCTTATCTTGTATTACCTATGAAAACAATAAACATTATATACTGATGTATTTAAGACTTTACTTGATACTTGGAACATGTTTTCTTGTAATAAACGTTTGAAAAATAGCCAAACGACAAGACAAGATACAGTACACTGTGGGGTGGGACCCATTTTCAATAAATAAAAATTTTAGGTTGGATACGTACCTACTCATAACAAAATATAAAAAGTATTTTAATTTCAGAAGGGACTACAAAAGAAATAACGTGAACTGGACTGTAATATTTAATTTAAATAATCAAAATAAAATAATGACTTTTGAAAAACTGTAGTGGCATTCCCATTCCTGCAATAGACAAATTTTGTGATTAAATTCATGTGAAGGTCATTATACGGATATTATACTATGTTATAAAAATACATATGCGGTCTGTTTAAAATGTAAATAACCTCTAAAAACAAAGTTCACCCCGTAGCTTTTACAGCCAATACCCATTTCCGAACAAAAATGTACATTCGCTTTATAATGCTCGCGTTAGCTTTGTCCCGTGTTCTCGAGGGCATGAAATTTTATAAGGATTATTATGTACGCGCGGCCCATGGAAGTTTAGCACCTTAGGGGAACATTGAAGCCAAGGCACAGGTCCCACTGCAAGCAAGTAAACTATGAGCTATCTGCTATAAACACGAACAAAAGAAAACTCCTGTGTAAAAAAAGAGACACGGCAATACTTGCCCAGCTATTAGCTATCACCGCTGGGCGAGTATCGCCGTCAGTGGCGTAACTATACCATCTGGGGTCTGTGACAAATAAGTAAGGCAACTAAGTAGGCATAGGTGATATTAGGCGATATGGGTCACAACGTAAGAACAGCGCTGGCCTAGCCAGCCACATGCTGAGTTGTGACCCTTTTGTGGCAAGCTGTTGTTGTGTACTTATTTGTAAATGTGTATACAGTGTGTGGCCCTTAACACGGGAGAAAAATGAAATGAGTGACTCCTTAGACTATCGGGAATAATCCTGTAAAGGTCCCGGTGTTTCAAAGTGGTTAAGTTCCGAGATATTGTCATTCAAAGCTATGGACCTTTAGTACTGGATCTTGGCAGTACGATGTCGTAGCTTATCAGTCGCAAGACATCTTGATAGTATACCAGGTACGAAGTCATAACAATAATTTTGTTTTTATTTTTACACTAATTTGTTACAGAGTAAAAAAAATGACAATTTTTTAATGATTTAAAAATGATAAGTTTTTGATAATAATGATTTTAATTCAAGTAAATGAACCCATAATAATGAAAAATACATGAACAAAAAAATTACAAAATATTTTTTTTTTTAATTACAATATGTGGAAATGATTGTTGATCAACTTATTATTGCACCGTTTAAATTTTCACCTCGGTTGTAGGCCACACACTGTATGTCCATCGTGCTTGTCATAAATAAATGTCATTTCATTTCATTTATTTCATATTTTTACCACATGCGGCACTTGAAATTGTAATTTGTATATTTTTTTGCAAACGACCTATGGCTTGTTGTTATATGAAAATATTTCGTTGCACGATATTTCATGAAATATCATCCCCGTGTGTCCCTGTGAGAAGAAAACATAGGGCCACACGGGAGTGCCTATCATTTATTGGCTTCTCTAGCTGATAGCTCATACCTTACTAGCTCTCAGTGGGACCAGTGCCTAAGCCGCAGGTACTATGTGGCGGAAAATTGCTATGTAATAGTAAAGCCATCCGATGACAGAGAAGTAATTGCGTGCTAATGGTACAGTAAAAGATAATACGCATTTAGAAGAACATAGAGAAAATGGAATACCTTATTTAGTTGATAGTAAAGATTAAGCATTTATAAAATAATAAAGAATGGATCCATATGCTCATTATAATTTAATGTATAATAGATTAATAGTAAGCTATGTAGTATTTTGTACTTCAAAAATAAACCGATTAATTTTTTTATATATAAAAATTACAGGCCCCAGCTTTATGCTGAATTGGGGACTGTTTTGTCGCAAACTTTGTTTCTTGCCCTTTTAAATGTGTATGTTGTAAAGTCATGTATTGTGTGTCACAAATAAATATTTTTTCCTAACTAGTGCGCAAAAACGAACATTGCGAACGCTTCGCGCGCGGTAATTTCTCTTTTTGACGCACTTGTTATGAAAAAAATCGTCCCTTACACGTGCAAAAACTTTTTTAACTCGGGTGTTTATCGCCCTCGTTTCACTCGGGCTCCAACTTTCACCCTCGCCGAAAAAAAGTTTTCCCGCACTAGTTAGGAAATGTACTATTTCTTTCTTTCTATTTGAAATTGGTTACTTTCTTTCCCCCTTATTCATAATCGTCTCTTAACTTAGCAAGCCAGTAAGTATTGCTTGTCCCTTTCAGACTTATAGACATATTCATAAGAGGGAGAGAGACAAACGATACTTATCGGCTTGCTAAAGTTAAGGACGTCTATTAATAAGAGGGTTGTTGTTCAGTTTAGATATCTACTTATGTGTCCAATTATGTGCATCATTGCTTAGTACCCACAAGTCTCATTTGAGTTTAGTGTGGGGCTAGGTTTACGTGGATTTGTGTTTGTCCCCTGAAACATCAAAACATAAGGATAAAAAAATTAGGAGCAAATATTAGAATTCAATTAAATATATAAAATGTTCTTCAGTTACCGCGATGATCACTCACCGTCATCATCAAATAATTTTATTTCATCAACATATAAATTGATTTAGTTGACTTGCCTGCATCGTTTCTACATTTAAATACAACATTGTAGTTATGTAGGTATTCAACTAATAGTAGAAGATCCGTAAAAGACTTAAATATATTTCATCCTCTTTTGCGCGATCGTTGTATCTATTCTCAAAGGCAAATAGCAATCTCTTCGCAAAATGTATCTGTTCCCTTTCGATTCGCTCGGGGCCAAGCGGGGCGATCTTTGTCTGTTTTACATTCACAACTAGCTTTTTCCTGCGATTTTGCCCGGAATTTGTATACATCATCATTTATATCGTTACATAGGGTGTGACCGTCTCAATTTTGAATTTCCCCCCTCCCGCCATAAATGTAAGTAATATTTCAATGGTCACAATTTTTATCGTTGTAATTTTTAATTTATATGCTGTTTTTTTTGTTATTGTGTGTGGTTGTTGTATTTTTATTACTCGTATTATATTTATACTCCTGCGTGGCCGCCTTGACAGGCAGTGTACACACGTCTTGGATCACAACAGAAGAACAGCTCAGCTACATATTGAGTTGTGACCCTTTTCTGGCCAGCTGACGTTCTGTGTTCATTTTCTTAGTTATCTCTTTGTCTACTGTGCTTGTTACTATTTTATTTCTTTTCATTTCATTTCATCATTTATCGGTACAGTAATTTCCATTCTAACCCCATTCTCTGCCTCCTACTACTACTAATTACTCTCTATACGATTTAACGTCAATGGTTTCCTTTAATTGCTCCATGTAAGTTCGCCGTGGTCTTCCTCTTTTTTTTCATTGGTCTATTAAAATTTCTAGTAAAGTCATCATCTTTTTAGACTTCTCTAGTGCTGATTTTAAATGAAATCAATTATTTTGTAAACTGTTTCCGTACATGTAGTAGTATAGTGTACACACTGTATCTATCTACTTAACAATTTGATTGACTTAAACATTTTGACGATTGTTTTTGCTATAAATACTATAGTGGTATAATTAAAAGGTTGAACTTATGTAAATTTGCCGTGTGGTGACGGCAGTAAGAATACATTTGTCACCACCCCAACTCCTCCTGCGGGTGTCGTAGGAGTCGACTAAGGGATTTAAGTGTCACTGACCATTGTATAAGATTGATGATGGACAGCAGCGTCATCATAGTAGACACATTACTGCAATCGTCAATCCGCTTGCCCAGCGTGGCGTTTATGAGCATTTACCTCCTAATGCGTCTATACGCATAGTTAATAGGAGAGGCCTACGTCCAGCAGTGGTTTAACATAGGCTGATGATGATGTAAATTTAGTCACTACGTGAAACATGTTTCGGAGAGCCTAGGTCTCCATTATCAAGCACTGAGCCCGCGTTCACGCCAAGCGATTCGCGCCGCGCTTATTATTTCTAGTTATTATGTCTCACGAAAATTTAAAAATAACAATTTTATTGCACCAGATTAAGATATCATTTTGCATAGAGGTAAAAACAAGGTGTGTTTCTAACCTTGATTAAAAATAATTTGGACATCGGCAATCAATCAACAGTACGTCGAATCTATAAAACAATAATTTCGCATAATGAAGGTGACTACCCCATATCTTTTATAGATCAATAAGGAGGTAGCGGTCCTTTTGATCAAAGCAATAATTCGATTACATTGATTACAAAAGATAATCAATTAATAGTTGATTATCTTTATTATCTTTCTATCGTGCATATATAAACTTTGTCAAGTCGATCTGCCTTATACGGTTGTCAGTGAACATTCCAAAATGTGGCGATTCAACTTGGTGTTAGTTGCTGCGTGCTTCTGTAAGTGTTTTTACAAGTTTATTATTTGACACCTAAACATCAGTCCTTTGATGGCTAAACAATAACGGAGCTTTTATAATCTGTAGAATATTCTCGAAAATCTAGATCTACGAAATTTACGTTTCCACAAAATTGCAATCGAAAGGAAAAAATAATTCGCTAATATGAGAATGTATAAAAACTATCCATAACAAAACGGCTACTTTGCTGTATTTTATGTTACCTGACTAATTGCACTATTCGAATTTAATGCATTTTAACAATAAAATTTGACATTACCTATGTATGTATTACTTTAAGGGTTTTTTATTATACATTGTATAAATCTGCTACATCCTAAGGGCTTCATGCTTTATACTAAATTATGTATATCTATGTAAACATGATTACTTTGAATAAAAGAAAATTCTTAGAAGAGTTCCCGTAGTTTCAGCATGCAAAGGCGCGTCAGTAGCAGAACCGGCGATGGGTACCCGAAACCCACGCATTGGAAACACAGTCAGATACTACCACTCATCATGGTGAGTACTTCTTTTAGATTTCTTAATACTGCTTTAAGAATAATGTATAAGATGTATTATTATACTGTTTTGAAAACACAAGTCCACCTGAGTTTCTTTCTGGTTCTTCTCAAGAACGGTGTAGGTTTAGAACCAGTAGTAGATTTTTTTCTCTCTCTTGTGAGTGTCAGACGATTCGAAAATGCTTATTAATAAGCTGACTAGAATAAAGAATAGTTTGACTTGACTTGACTAAATGATGGATGGTCATTGGTCAACGGTAAATATCTTCAATAGTAAATAACGCAGGAATTTATAAAATTCCGTAACTTTTAAAATTGCTTAATCAGATCTCATTAAGTATTTTTAAGTCGCTCGTAGCTTTTACTGTCGAATATTTTTTACAAGCTTTTATTTAGTTTTACTTGCCCTTATGTCGTTCACTAAATTAAAATCTTGTAAGTTGAATACGATCCATTTTCCAATTACCGATTGATCTAAACATTTGTATAAATTATGTACCCTAACAACAATGCAATAAATAATATTATTATATAATCAGAGATCGGACAAATGTGCGTCAATGTTCGCAATAGTATGGACATGACTTCAAAGTTGATTAAATGAATAATTAAAGGAATAATTTCTTAAAATTCGATTTTGAAGTTTTAAGGTGACTATCTAGAAGAGTTTTAATAGTTGCCAGTATCAAATAAGTAATTTTCTGAAATTGATTAACTGATTAATTTTTCAACAATCTTTGGAGTCATATCCATAATTATTATTGCGAACAATGTCGCACATTTGTCCGATCTCTGTATATAATACACGTCTGATGGTGAAGGTCGGAAGGTGACCTTAGGAAACCATGAAGCGCTATTAAGTGTGGGCTCGATAGACGCAATAATATACAGGGCGTCCCAAAGTTATGGGACATGAAGGGGAAGTACCTTAAATATCGTAGATAGGATATTTTGCTGAAAGAAGACTTTATTTTATTTTAAAAATTAAATAATACTGCATTAAAAAAATCCTAAAATTTTTTTTGCTTTTTCTAGGCATCGAACATATGTACTTTATTAGGAACATATGTACTTAATTTTTTTTCTAATTTTATGATGTCATTCGAAAGAATGGATAAAAAATAACATTTTTTCTTAAGAAACATAGTATGTAAAACTAAAAGAATAACCAAACAAGTTTGGTTCAAAATTCGAAAAAAATTGTAGTTGGTTCGATTTCCGGGTGAAGCAAGTAATTTTTTGAAAAACTTTGAATGCACTATTACTAAATTTTAAAAATAACATTAAGTCTTCTTTCAGCAAAATAAACTATCTACGATATTTAAGGTACTTCCCCTTCATGTCCCATTACTTTGGGACGCCCTGTATACCATATCGTATAAGACGAGTATGACAAATGACTAAATAAAATACAGTAAAAAAGCTGGTATAATACTGTTATATAAAATGATATTTTTTCAATACTTAGGGCACAATTAGTGAGCGGTGTGGACATGGTACAAGTAGAGAACTCAGCGACTGATGTAGCTACCATCGGCATCTCGGCCACCACGGAAGTGGCTGTCGTAGTCCATGGACGAGAAAGTGGCGCCCACACTGATTTCGGAGAAACCCTCAAATTTTGTAAGTGTCGACGAAATTGAATCCTTCATACGACTTTGTCATTGTAATATTGAAAGCCAAATTATTCGACTGTTGCTGCAATTTGGACTTTCAACGTGACTATGACAAGCTCCTATGGTAGGATGGGTCAGGATTCGAGTTTGTCAATAGTATAAGAATGCGATACGAACAGCCCATTCACCCTTATTTGTTTTATCTCGTAAACAATTATATAAACTCAAAATGTACAAGTTGTAACCTCAAAGTGAACAACAACAGTTTTGACTAAAATAAAAAGTACCAACCCTAAGAACCATAAGAAGAAAAAATATTTCAAAAATAAATGACGATGTTTGCTCTTTTTTTGGAAATACATCATGGCTGTTTAGGAGTGAGAGTGAATTTGAAGGTTAAAAAGTTGCTTACAAAATAAGGTTGAATAATCATTAGCATAAAAAAAAATAGTAAGAAACACGATGTACAGATAAATGATATGAGTGTATTCTCACATTGATACTAATTGCTTGAATAGCATTTTTACCAATTACACGTTCTGTGTGCGAAATAATGGCCGTTGGCTAGTCCCCTGGCCTACTACCGCGAACTTCAAAATTTATAAAATTCGAGGATTTATTTTTGTCACTCCAACAAGGACGTTATTAGAGAGACAGAGACAAAACCTCAAAATTTACGGATCTCGAAGTTCGCTATAGTAGGCCTGATCACTAAAAGCTTCTATTGGGATTGTAGACAAATCAAAAACAACAGTGTAATGGCATTATTTTCTAGTCATAAAACTATTTCAAGTGTACCAGTAAACCCTTTTCTTGACAATGCATCTTGTAAGACTTTTTTTTAACGCACAATTTGTATTTTTTTAAAGACTTTTTTAAGAATTTTTTGCTCTACACTCCTGCGAGGAGACTAGAACGCACGATTTGTTTTCACTTTGTCAAGAAATGGGTTAAAAGTCCTAGCTCCAACTGACACTTTATAAGAGCTCGAATGAAATAACAGAGAATTCAATAAAAAAACATCAACTTTTTGTCGCTTACGTGTCGTTATCCACTATCCTAATAAAATATGCTAACTGCTAGAAAACACTGTCAATCTTAAAGCCTTGTATGATATTATATCGTACCTCAGCTTACTAATTAAATCTTTCAAAAGTATTGAAAATACAGTGTCGCTTAACACATGTTTTCCTGGAATGCTCCTAATACTAATCAATGAAATTTCAGCACTCGCCGCAGCAAACAGTGACTTGATCATCATCATGGTCGACTGGGCCTTCCTTTCCTTTTACCAGTACGAGCAAGCTTCGGCCCTGGTACCCTACATTGCGCAGGACCTGTCCAGCTTCATAACGCTGATGGTTGCTGAGGGCTTAGATCTGAACAACCTTCACCTCATTGGCTTTGATCTTGGAGCTCACATCGTCGGTATTGCGAGTCGCCCTGCTGCTACTAAAGCCATTAAAATCACAGGTGAGTTTGAAATTATGTCTACAATGTCAACACTACAATTTAACACATGACTTCACGCACTGGTTATATCAATCAATCAGTTTTTTAGAATTGTAACTAACGTGAGACTCAAACATATTTAAATATTGATCAAACTGGTTACTCACGTAATTTAAGTCGATAATTGCTCGACATGTTTCGATCCATTTAGGGGATCCTCATCATGGAGTACGCGCGACCAAAGCCCGACGTGTACTGCGGGCTTGTGCTCTGCTAGGGCGGGTACTCCATGATGAGGATCCCTTAACCCGTTTGATCAATATCAACCAGTTTTTGTTTGAGGAATATACATTAATTTCGTGCACTTCAAACTATGCAAGTACAAGCTAAGTAAAATAATCAATTTAATATAATTTAATATAAAAGTTACAACATTTAGAATTTTGGATCAGAGCAGACTCGTACATTTCGAGAAATAAATTTGAATAACTGCAGTTCATATTGAATGTTGATTTTAATAAAAGTGAATTATATGTCCATCACTGTATGACAGTTATATGATGATGATATGGGCATAGGGCATCGGCAGTAAAACATAATATATAAAATACGTAAAAATTAAGTTTAATAGGAACTAAAATAACTCCTTATCTTTGTTTTTACGATAATCGTTATTCTTGGGCTATGAGTGCCATTGAAACAAATAAAAGAAAGTAGGAAAATGATAAGTAGGTACCTACTAGTTTGACGTCACTCTACGTGATATTAAATCTAATCGTTGTAGTGAACCTGCGCTATTTTAAATTGTATTTTCGTGAAAAGAAACACAAACATCTGCATTTCATAATTATAAGATAATGATATCAATAATGATTCTTATCATATCTACAAGGTCATCAATTGAATTTTCGCAAATATCGGTTTAAAGTTTTGTGCAGACGTCGAGACGGGTTGACAAGCTACAAATTCTTGTATTTGTAATCTTAACGTAGGAACTAAAATAAAAGTGAATATGACAGGATATTCCTTAATAGGATTATATCTACTGTTGAGATCAGTATAATTCGAGGCAAAATGAAGTAGAAATATTTTAAATGTTTTCACAAATTTAGGCAGCAAAAATGTGGCTCTAGTACAAAAAGTACATCTTCTCGAGTTTTGAGAAAAAAGTTATAAGTACAAGGGTATAGTTAGGTTTATACACTGTTTTCCAAAATAACCAGTGAGTCCATACCCTTTTTCTTTAGGACTACAGAAATATATTTAAAATATCATACACTAAAGAAAACAGACTACATTTGGCTCCAAGGTGGGCACGAACCCACCTTCTCAAATATTTAATAAAAAGTTTGATTTGTTCCACAAAACAGCGGCTGTTCATAAAATTGCTACAACATCCTTGTTTTTACAGCGTTGGACCCCGCCGGTTCAGGCTGGACTTCAGGAACACAGCGTCTCCGGCCTTCAGACGCGACATACGTCGAAGTAATCCACACCGACATAACCGGCACAAGAGCCTTCGGCCTCGCTGACGCCGTCGGTACCCTGGACATCTACCCGAACGGAGGGACCAGGCAGCCAGGGTGCGCGAACAGTGACAACGCGTGTCACCACGACAGGTCTTGGAGATTGTTCGCTGCGACTGTCGACACTGGTGGCCACCTCCTGGCTCTGAGATGTGATTCCATGACGCAAGTCAACAATAATCGCTGCGTTGGCACTCCGGCCGTTCTTGTTGGGACATTGTCGCTTGTGAAGTTACAGTAAGTTATTTGACCAATTGATCACATCATATCATCAGTCGGCCTCTCTCAGTTCGTAGGGTTCTCCTATTAACTATGCTTTTAGACATCTTAGGAAGTACGAATAAACGCTCATAATCACCACGCTGGGCAGGCTGGTGTGACCACTTTGATGATGCAACTGTCCATCATAAATCGAATTCTACAAGCGAATATTACATAATTATGCTTCCATTTTGCGCAGTTGGTATTACTAACCCCTTTTTCCTTTTTGAATCGATTGCAATAAAATTTTAGGTACATAAGGTACCTAAAATACATACATAGGTACAGTCAAGTGCAAAAATAAGTATCGAAAGAATCCGTTCATAAATATGTTACGACGTTCTTATTACACAGAATTAGAGTGCACTGGGACATATTTTTGAACGTTTTTGTATACCCCTTATTTTGTCTTCGACTGTACATTAGGTATATACATGTCTTTTATTGAAAACAAAAATTAACGTCATAATTTTGTATTACGATGTTTTTTGTCACACAACTTTTGGCAGCGAAAAAGAGCCAGAATTTGTGGAATCTCTTAAATTTGCCCCACAGAGTTTGTATAACTAACTTGCGTAACACAATTGGCGCGATGGTGATTTTTGTTTTTAATAATGGTCCTAACTATGCACATTTTTTTTGTATCTTCTCTTTATTTTAAAACTCGTGTTTTCCCAGACACTTATACTAAAATACCTACATAGAAAATTTCACCAAAATCATTAACATCACGTAACTTACCATGCCGCTAAATATTATTTGTCCCTTTCAATCTTATCAATATGTTTATAAAAACAAAAGGGACAAACAATATTTAGCGGCTTGTTAAGTTCGGAGACGTTTATAAATAAGGGGGCTAAAATATACAAGAATTGTATGTTTAAAGGTTTACGATTTAATTGTTACATATTTAAGAAACTTCCTTAATAAATTAACAATTTTTTTCAGGTCGGGCTTATATCGGGTCAACACTGGTAACACCTATCCTTTTAGTGCTTAAAAAAATAGGTTATGTATACATTTTATAAGTTATATTTATTATAAGCGAATAAAGTATTAAAACAGACATCAATTTATTTATTACAATATTTACAATACACCCGACCATTTTTTAATGTAGGTAATTTTTTTTATGATTACTTGATACGATTAATCTAAATTGTATTATTTTTAAAATGTGGACCTACGATACCATAATTCGGATCCATGGAGGAAAATGCGAAAAATAATGCGGAATGCAAAGCAGCTGGCAACCCTGAACGAGCTACATTCATGTTAATTATATTTAAATTCTAGCGCTAAGTTTTGTGTCATAACTAAGTAAATGAATAAACTGTGGGAATGTACCTAATTAAACCTCTCCCTGCTATAAAAATAGCTGCAACTATACAATTTACTCTAGTTCATTAGAAGAATGTACTATTTTCATCAAGAGAAGGGTTTAGTTTTAAATAGCAGCGACGCGCATTTGAATCCTCTGGAATTACAGTCCTCTATACGCTATGGTAAATGCCACCGTCGTAGTATTTAAAAAAAACCGGCCTTGAGCATGTCGGCCTATGGTCAGTGTAGGTGACAGGCTGGTAAACACTAAATAAAATTTGCCTTTAGGAACATAAAATTCTTAAATGTTGTCGGCAAAAAGGTTATGTTTTAAAAATATTACGTAAAATTATACACACGATTGGACGTTTTTAAGAGTCCTTTATACATTACCTTTCATTATTTTTCATGTTATTTCATTGTAGTATAATTATTATGTAATTAGTTTTTAAGATAATAAAGATAGCGATAAAAATTATGTTTTGGATAGACTTCCAATATTTTTATATTTGAAAGTGCGAGATTTTTCTATAAATACAAACACCCAGTAATACAATTAACATACACTAAAAATTATGGTCGTAATTTTCTCAGATGTACTTACGCGAAAAACTGCATCACGTACCCGGCATTGTCATGAAATGCATCATCATTTATATTAGATTAGAAAACAGCATGAAGCAGTTCTGTTGCCTTTAAGAAGGGCAGTTAAAAGCATGGCTTATACTAAAGGCTTTCTATTCGATTGATGAATACATATTCCCTATTCAGTAAGCGTTCTTATGTCTTCTATCCTATACAGTGTGTTAACATGATGCAGGCTTTTATTTGAACCGAGGATTGAGATGCAGATTCTTAGCCAAACCATGTGCATTATTTGTTT
>JALPQI010009496.1:0-49516 GCA_025490895.1 Thaumatotibia leucotreta
CACCGCTTTCTGCGTAGTGGCTTGACAGCCGCTGCACCAACTCGCGACTTACGCAAATTTACACTTCCACCCCTGGAGCATATAGCTCTGACGACTCCTCTCTGGACGGCCAGTTAAGGCCAGCCAGAGCTGAAAGTCCTACGGGTCCCCTTGGGGTTCCACTCCGACCGACGAAGACACGCCGGAGGCGGGGATCCTGACTGACTCTCGGGAGCACTCGGGTCCGTGGGGTCGTTACTCCCCAACAGCTCGCCACAAGCTGCCCTGCGGCCCTATTTTATTCATTATTATGTTTATTTTATGTCATTCATTTAAGTACAAATCCTACAGCCACCTGTAATGTAAATGCTTTAGTAGATTGTGTTGTGTCACAAAGGATGAAAGTGATATATTTTCGAGGGCGTTCCAAAGCCCAAATGAGGCGAAGGATTCCACAGTAGAATCCCGAACGTAGTGAGGAGTCACTACATTCGAGATTCTAAAGTGGAATCCTAGCGTATAGTTATACAACCTCTACAGCAGTTACTCCCGTGGGAACTAAGCAATAATAATATCTTTCATTATAGGACGTAGAACGCAAGAATATCTTAGACAGGACAGTATACAGGGTGTAATCATTAAGTGTTGCCAGGCCATAATTCCGTAAATATAGCAGATACCAGAAAACTTCTAACTGATATCAAAAGTACGTTACCCAACGAGTAAAATTAAATTAATATCTTTTTTGAAATAAAAGCAGAAATATCTCAAATATTAACTTCAAACCCTTCCATACATTTAGTACGTAAACATTCATTCAAAGACTAGTTTAATACGAATATTTTTTTATTTAAGAATAAATGTTACATTAAATATTTCATAAACGGTAGTATTATTATTTTATTACAATGTATTCGTACAAATAACGAATCTCTAACAGTTTTATCTGTCATTTTTTTAAGGCTATACTAAATGTGTGGGAGCGTTTTAACTTAGTATTTTTAATAGTACTCCATCTATTTAGAAAAAGTTATTAATGCAATTTTACTCCAACTCATGGTACAGCTACAGGAATAAGGCTTTATCGCAGGCTATGTTTTAGAATCGGACCCCGGCGAGAAATGCGTACGCTTTTTATTCTGGGGCAAATTAGGTGGCGTTCCGTTTTTTTTAACTGGCGTTTTTCTCGTGGCGTTGAAACCGTTTACTTTTTTGGCGTCGAGATGAGACTTTATAGGTTTTGGCGGAACCGTGTGTTTTTATTGGGTGATATTGTACCTAATGGCTTTTGTTGCATCTGGGACCATTCTGGAAGCTAGCAGTAGTTAGTGAGATCAATTTAATAGATGGGCCAATCAACTTTTCGATCTACACTTTTTTGTCCCGTAACCCAGGTGACAATTTCATGAAGTTTGTTAGAAATTTTTTTCTATTATTAATTGTACAATGCGTTAGGCGTCACACAAGTTCACGTCGATACATTTAGGTTTCAACGGTTTTTCATTGGAAATATGTGACGCATGATAATAAGTGACGCAGGAGACAGAAAATATGTCGATCGATAAGTTGATTGGCCCAGATACTATTTTTGTAATTAATGTAATGATTTTGAACAGCAATTTTTTTGAAAGATTTAGATTTTGTACATTCACACACTTCCAATACCGTAAACTGGGGTTACATTGATCAATTTTAAAGTTTAAACTTCAATATCTTCTAAAATTAGGCGTAAAAAAATCAAAAATAAAATAGTAACATCAACTTTTTGTTATCTTTCTGGGTAAAAAAATTTGAAACGATACTTTAAAAATGTATGAAGATAGAAAAATAAAACGTTGTGATCAAAGTTAAACTGACATTGGGGTTACTTTGATACCGTATGTTTTTTTAGGGTAATTGAGTGTAAACTCTTACAGGAGTAATTTCTCCTAAGAAAATAAATAAATCCGTTCGCAGTATCAAAAGTTACAACAATTTTACGTCGTTTTGGGGTTATTTTGATCAAATATTTGTGATCAAAGTAACCCCGAAATATAATAAAAAAACTTCAGTATTCAACTTTATTAAAAACAAAAATCAAACATTGAAGAGAGAACAATCTTCTTATAAAATAAACAGTCAAATGAATAGACATACCATAACTAACTATACGTAAGGTTCTGATCAATGTGACCCCATGTAGGTGATCAAAGACACCCCATTGAATAAAAACAATTGTTATAAGTACTTAGTTTGAATTGAAGACCCCAAAACGTTATATTTGTATACCTGAACGCACTTGTGACAAGTTAATTGTGATTAAGCACCGTTAACCTCACTACCCTTATTGTTATTTTAGAAGTTATTTTATACACGAAAAATAGCAGAAAGTATACGTAAATATAAACACGTGATACGCTATTCTAACGACCATACTCATTTAAAGTGTCTAAACAATTAATAAGGATAACTATCGTTCTTGCCAGACTTAAAAAAAATATATATACGGATGCGTTTGGTAACGGGAGATATTCGCGATTAAAAAATAAAAGAAGTTTTTATCAATGTAACCCCAAAGTTCAAAGTAACCCCAGTTTACGGTACAACAAATCTGATACCTAGTTAACCTGGCAGTCCTTACCTTATTCGTTTCATTATTTTTATAAAAATGTTTCAATTTGTCCCTTACAATAAACTTAAGGTCCGTATGTAATACGGAATTCTTGTATCTGTATACGAATTACTAACTTGTAAGTACAAAGCGTGACACTACAAAATCCAAAAACATGATTTAATTAAAAACAAACTCAATTAACAAGTACCATATAATAATTCTTTTTTTTTCAAATTATCGTATCACAATCTAACTCAAGTAATCACGTCGTAACGTTACAACAAAATATTCAAATCGTTCCGAACTAGTTTGTAGCGAGATGGCTTATTTAGATATAGTTAATCGTCTGTTACGTCGTTAACTACCAGCTGTTTTCGCTATTTGGTTAACTAATTGTTGTTTGCATTGGAAATTGTAATAAAATATTTATTTCATTAATTGGATAACAGAGAGAGCTATGCGTATAACAGAGACAAATCAGATCTTATAGGAATTTTTAAGACGATATTGATATTAAAATATTGATTTAAGCGTTCACGATGTTCACTCAAATGTTAAACAAAATTGCCTGCTTGAATGACCGCGGACGCCTAGAACGAAAAAAAAAGTGTACGATTTTGGTTTCAAATGTAAAGGCCCGACACTTGTCTAACAACATTGGTCTAAAGGTGCGTTTAAACCAAAAGAGCATTCGCTGTTCTAGCGCCTGTTTTACGAAATCAACCAATCACGTTTTGTGTACCGATCGAATTTCGTAGAGTGGGAGGTTAGAACAGCGAATGCTCTTTTAGTTTGAACGCACCTTAAGGCGACCGGCGGCGGGCGAATCCATGAGTTGGAGCAGGATGACGATATGGGATCTCCCTCTCGCATGTAGGTATGGTTTTTCGTTAAGCCGGTAGCCTTAGATCAATGTCGTGGCCGGGCCATAACATATTCATATTCATAAAAGGCTCGTTAAATTCGGAAATGTTTATGAATAAGGGATTGAGACAGTTAAGACGCTATTATTTCAGCTGATGGTCAACTACTATATCAATCAAGATAATTAATACGGCCGCTTTCATCACTAAAATTATTGCATTTCAAAATGTTTTATTCAAATATCTACACACAAAAACAACCAGCCACTAGACAAATTGAAAAGCACTAAAATTTTATTTACCAACTTACATACAGTAAATTGCACTCCGTATTTGCATAATTCACTCCACCTTACACCGTTTAACAGAAACGACGTAAGGGACAATATTTTCTTACAAAAAATGCGACTTACGTCATTTTGAATTGAGAAGGTTTTATAACGGATGATCTGAGGCGGGTGGAAGCATGCCAAGTAATATGAAGTTTGATTTCGTTATACAATTCGATTTTAGTCGCAATTTGTTGGGTCGCGTTTTACAGTCGTGTTCAGTTTATAGCATGGCATACATAATTGCATGTTATTAACCGATTACAAATGAGGAGGTTATCATTTCGACATGTTTTTTTTGTATTATGTTAGTCGATATCTCCGAAAATCGTAAGGGTTTTTTTTATTTAACGAGTATAATTTGGGACCCGTTGAGACTAAGTCAGGGTCTGCTGACGGGATCTTGGAGAAATCAGTTAAAATCTGTTTTTTTTTCTGATTTGGTGATTATTTATACAGAATATTTTTGGACAGAACTTTAACCTTTACATCAAGGTTTATATTCTCGTCAGAGTCCTATAGCCGTATTATGACTTTTCAAATATCGTATACGTTAGATTTTACTCGATACGTAAAGCATTCTATCGCGTTCGCAATTATTTATTGGAACGAGCGCGATAGCCTGCTTTACGTATCAAGTAAAACATAAGGTAACTGATACTTGCCAACTAATGGTACGGATACTGACGAGGGTCTAAAATGGCTGTTATCGTAACTGTCCTATTCTTTACATCCGTACGTTACGTCCTCCGTCCATTCCGTCCGTCCTTCATGTTTGTTAGTTACGTCTTTAGCTCTCGGCTCATTAGTGTCACGCTAATCAGGATAACATACTGCGTAATTAGTACTAGTATGTGATACATGGTGATACTTAAAGGTTTTTTTTTTAATTAAAAGGATTGTTAAAAAATTACAATCTCCTTTTTGTACCAAGATTAACGTATTCAAGTATACAGTTCGTCTGATGGTAAGCAGTCATCTTAGCTTTCTAACACCACGAAAATTTAAAAAGCTATATAAAAAAAAAACATTATTATTGTAATCCCTAAAGAAAACATCGGTAGGAAATTTATTCCCCAGCAGGAGCGTATAATGAGAGCACATTTAACTTTAGACTTTCTTAAACACTCGGATCTATGTTATTAAGATAGATCTAAAACCCCGAAAATATTGATTAGGTATACCTTACCTAAGCCCTATAGTTAATTTTTCTATGCTTTTTCCGTGTCGGCCAATAGTGCCTTTTTTGCGTGAATACCTACGCCCTATCAAAATACATCATTAACTCGTTGCATTGACTAATATCTATTTGTTTTCTTTTCAGGTATGTTACTGAAATACGATGGCATACTAAGAAGAACAGAAAATAGAAATGCGGTAAAATAACAACTAAACATTTTATAAGTGTCCACTCCTAGGTTATGAAAAATGTTCGGATTATTAAAACAAAAAGAAACCAAAACTTTCGCAAATCTAAAATTTCAAGTGTGCTTTGGTGGATTCAAACTTTTGTGAGACACAATAACTATAAACATAACTAAACGGTTAAACTCACGTGTGTTTAGTTACTACGCGCGACAAGTTTCGGAGAGCCTAGGGGTGAAGACACATTTATCAGCATGCGTATGCATTTTGTCTATAGAAAATGTCAGTTTAGTATGGGACCGCGTCCACCTTTCAGCACGCGTACGCATGCTTACATGTGTACGCGTACATACTAAACGGCCAATTACATTAGACAAAATGCGTACGCATGCTGATATATTATGTGTCTTCACCCTAGGTCTCCATTTAATTACACCTGAGTTTAACCGTATAATTATTTACTTTGTGCTTTAGTGGTTAATATTTAATCACCAATTGCACGTATCGAATTGAAAGTTTATATTTGTATACATTTCATTAAATGCTTCATAGGATTTACACCATAATTGTAATTTTAGAACGGAAATTGTGTTAATTTATAATTATCACCTGACACACACTGTCAAGCTAGACATGTCTTATCGGAATTATCACGCTATAAACCCACTTCCAAGTTTCCAGAAACCAACCATACAAAATACATTTACATATCCGTACATCTAAATATCTATAAATTCCTTATAATCGTTGCCGGTCCCAATTTGTGTGTATTAGTAAATTAAACTCGACGTCGATTCCATTCACGATGATTCTGATCAGATTTAAGTTTGCTTCACATGCGCAGCCGTTATTATCAGTTATATGGGAACATCCGGAGCGTCAAAAATATCTGAACACGTCTTTATTGCCATAACAATTGAAAGGAATAGTCCAACTAGCGTTTACTTACATTATCTGCACAAATATTCATTCAAAAACATATGCTTAACAGTCATCACAATTATTTATCCTTACCTTTAACGTTACCTACATAATAAATTAGTAAGTCTCGTTTTAGCCGAATGCCTCAGTTTACCATTATTTATATTCCATCTAACGTTTATATATACTTAAATCACACATATTATTATAAACTGAAAATAACACGATTTTACTCAAAAGTATTTATACATATTCCCGTTTTACAATACGTGCGCGCGCCGCTTTTCTATTGTTTTTTCTAAACTTTTTAAAAGCATAAATCAGCCAGTGACTTAGCCTATATGAAGGCGGGAACAGCTGGGTTGCCAGTATCGTAAAGTAATAAAGTATTGCCTAATTATAATATTTCCTTTCACAATACAGGCGTGTTCAGATATTTTTTAGGGCTCCGGACGCTATGATATATAAAAAACGATTTACGTTATACTTTTATACACAAATACGTATAATTATGTAATTTAAATACATTCCTAACAAAAAACATTCAGTTTGTAAAGCATGTCCATATTAGTATAAAATTAAACATAAACTGCCGTAATCTTCGGATCATCCCACATTTATCGACACCGTGGGCATCACTATCGCGAGATTTATAGGGACGTGCCGCTTGACTTATCGATGTAGACGCTGGTTGGTCGACGACCGCGGATCACCTTGCTTAGATACCGCTAAAAGTTACGATAATGATAGTTCTTGGACTTATATAGGCCGTTTGGATTCAGGCGAACAATATTGTTAATATTATAGTGCGCTAGAAAAAGGCATACGATTATGTCGATTAGGTGCTTTCCGATATAAAATAATTGAAAAAAGTTTTTAACATTACTTTGATTATTTTTACGTACACTATTATTCCCCCTATCCTTGTTCTGAGTTGCACCTCTGACAAAATAATAACAATCCATCAATAGTAGATTACATGCCAAGGCCGTTTAAGTGTAATTGTAGGCCGAGGCGAAGCAGAAGCTTTCGCACTTAACGGCCGAGGTATGTATATTATTTTTCTGCTCAACGGAGCCGGCAGGCGCAACTTAGTATATAGCGCAGCGGCCGGTAAGATGCTGTTTGCCAGCCAGAGGTCAGAAAAATAAACAATCTTACAGACGCAAGTTCTATGATTACAGCATCTATTGTGCGATCTGTGTCGACACCCCATTTGAATATTTACATATTTTGTCTAGTGTAATATATTGGGTAAACTTGTAGAAAAAGCAGTTTTTGTGAAATAGGGTGTCAGCGTCATAAAATAAATGTTAATCATATTAGGATTCGTGGAATAGACGAAAATATTGTTTAACAGTTGTCGCTTTTATTCGCTATATGTAGAGTGTCCTTGAAAATTGATTTCAAATGCTTTTATTCGCTTACTATAAAATACAAGTTTTGAAGCACGTATTTTTTCAGAATGATGAGTATTAACTATCTAATTTGGCCGTATGGTGACGGCAGTAAGAATACATTTCTCACCACCCCAACTTCTCCTGCGGGTGTCGTAAGAGCCGACTAAGGGATTGAAGTGTCACTGACCGTTATTTGATAAAAGCTTGGCGATGGGCAGCAGCGTCATCACAGTGGACACATTACTGCGATCGCCAATCCGCTTGCCCAGCGTGGCGATTATGGGCATTTACCTCCTAATGCGTCTATACGCATAGTTAATAGGAGAGGCCTACGTCCAGCAGTGGACTATCATAGGCTGATGATGATGAACTGTCCAATAGCTTCGATAAAATAATAAAAATACGTGACGAGTTGCACTTACGGGCATACGCAAACTATATAGGTAATCATTATCATTTCAGCCATACGAAAACTGCTGCTGAAAATAGGCCTCCCCAATCCCTTGGACATTTTTTCCCCTTATTATCAAAAGAGCTCGTAATTCTGAGTAGATATATCCCAAAACTTACCCATAAATTCAAAATTCTGAAAATGGTCAAAATAAAATGAAATGCTCATTAGTAGGGGTCGGAACTATGGGTGCAAAACTTTCACATTATTTGTCAAGTGAACATGAAAGAGCACATGCATCTATAAAATATACATATCTAAACACCCAGACATGTAAGTTCAAGATTCCGAGATAAGGAACACAATTGGATACAGAATTTTCAATAATATTCGTATTATTCTTGGCTAAAGTGTTCCTATTTGTCAATTTTGAAGTTTTTTTAACGGTTTGCACCCATAGTTCCCACCCCTACTCATTAGACCAGCCGTACACTTGTAAGTTCTTACGTAAGTTATAAGGACGGAGCTATACTAAGAAATGAGATAGTAATATTTACCTCTCACTCCTTAGTATAGTCCATCCCTATAACTTACGTACGAACTTACAGGTGTACGGCTGGCCTTAGGTCGTTAATGAGATTAGATAGAACTTATAAAAAGTTCGAGAACTCCCGACTCATACTTCAACAACTGCTTAAACAAAGTCTTATAAACTTTTAAACAAGTTTCAAAGTGAAAACTGGTCACTCAAGATTACTTTTTCCACAAAACAAACAGATAAAGATCCCAGCAAACTGATTAGCACGCCAGTGTTGCTAATTGTATCAATATTTGCCTAACGGACGGATAACCGCAGGTCATTGAACTCGGTGATTTGAAAATAGAACTCGTGATTTGAATCTTGCGCAGGTATCGAGTTAAATGCGTCGAGATGCACTGCTATATTAAGGACGGGATTGGCAAGTAAATCCAAGCATCTGTGTGCTTACATTGAGCATTTCATACCTATGTTTCTTACCGGGAAATTTTAAGAGAAGAAATCTAAAATGTTTCATACCAGTGAGTGAGTAGAGACTAGAGACTTAATTCATAAATATCAATTAACTCATGGCTACGATTTTTATCGACATTTTTAGGGTTCCGTAGCCAAAATGGCAAAAACGGAACCCTTATAGATTCGTCATGTCCGTCTGTCCGTCTGTCACAGCCGATTTACTCGGAAACTATAAATGCTACAGTAACGAAATTTGGTAAGGATATGTGTTGTATGAACCGCTACAGGATTATGATACTAAATTGTAAAAGAAACTATTGGGATGGGGCCCTCCACCGTGTAACTGAGGGATAACATTTTTTTTTAGTTGTTTATAAGCGTGTGGGGTATTAATAGATAGGTCTTGAAAATGATATGAAGGTTTATACATTTCATTTTTATTTAAGCAAATCGTTTTCGAGATATCAGCTCTCAAAGTTTGAAAAATGTGTCCTCCCTCTATTTTTTAAACTACGCGATATAAAATTAAAAAAAAATATATGTCATGCACATTATTTTGGTTTGATTAAATTATCTCCTATAGTTTTTGAGGTAGGTTGATTTAACTGTATTTTTTTAATAATAAATTGATAATGGTACGGAACCCTTCGCGCGCGAGTCCGACTCACACTTGGACGGTTTTTTTGGTTGTATCCTAAGCTATGGTCCGACACCGGAATAGAGTTTATATGATGGTGGAGATGCAGGGATCTACGAATATATTCCACGTTGCTCATACCAGTACCAAGTGTTTTCTCAAACTTATCAACTAACCAACTTCGCCTTTGTGTCATTAGCTGTGCAGTGCAGATAGCACACGTTCTGGTGCAGGTGTGAAGTGCAACGTGCAATATTAAGGGGATTCGTCACTTGCTTAGTTAAAATTTTGAGTAACGGTATAAATATACACAGGGTGAACTTGGTACCTAACTGCATACGGAAACCGCATATTATGTATATAGTTCTTAGTCAAAAAATGTCACCATAGCTTTGATCCAAAACCATTTATATATTTTTTTTTGGTAATGAGTCCCAAAAATAATAGGTACACACATTTGGTGCAGTAACAGCATTATGACAGTTATAGTCTGACAAATAATTTCCGTAAGCAGAATTGGACGCCCAAAAAAAACAATATTGCGACGTTTTATGTCAAGTTTAGTTGACGAGACTATACCTTCTTTAATAGCTTATATCAGTCCTTGGCTAGACGTAGGCCTCCCCTATTAACTATGTGTATGGTCGCGTTAGCAGGAACATAAATGCCTGTAATCGGCTGCTTGGCAAGGGGGTTGGCAATCGCAGTATCTACTATGATGATGCCGCCAATCTGCAATAAACGAATAATCACTTCAGATATACCTTTTAGCACTTCGTTGAAAATATATCACCTCAAAATTCTGACACAAGACACCATCCTAAAATCTAGACTTTCCGTGACCAATAAATCTTTAATAAACAAATGATTAGTGACACTTTTTAGGGTTCCGTAGCCAAAATGGCAAAAACGGAACCCTTATAGATTCGTCATGTCCGTCTGTCCGTCTGTCCGTCTGTCCGTCTGTCACAGCCGATTTACTCGGAAACTATAAATGCTACAGTAAAGAAAATTTGGTAAGGATATGTGTTATATGAACCGCTACAGGATTATGATACTAAATTGTAAAAAAAACCATTGGGGTGGGGGCCCTCCATACATGTAACTGAGGGATAGAAATTTTTTTTTTGTTGTATATTAGCGTGTGGGGTATTAATAGAAAGGTCTTTGAAAATGATATGAAGGTTTATAAATCTCATGTTTATTTAAGCAAATCGTTTTCGAGATATCAGCTCTCAAAGTCTGAAAAATGTGTCCCCCCCCCTCTATTTTTTATACTACGCGATATAAAATTCTAAAAAAAATGTATGTTATGCACATTAATAAACTCTATCAACGATTTTTGGTTTGATTAAATTATCTTCTATAGTTTTTGAGGTAGGTTGATTTAACTGTATTTTTTTATAATAAATCGATAATGGTACGGAACCCTTCGCGCGCGAGTCCGACTCGCACTTGGCCGGTTTTAGCACTTCGTTTAAAAAAATATCACCTCAAAATCCTGACACGAACCCAGGCATCCTAAAATCTACAGTACCTATCTAGACTATCCGTGGGAACGAGGATAGTCGACGGGAAGAGTCCAAGTTCAAGTGTCCTCGACTGCCGATGCTCTTTTGTTATTAACTCGACCCAAGTGTACTGTAAAGTTGATGAGGACTATCGAAGCGTTTGGCAAGTGAGCTAGCTGTTTTGTGTTCTTCGTGATTTGTGGAGTTTAGGAAAGTGTTTTTGGAGTACGAATTTGGAAATAGTAGACAGAATTTTTTTTCGATTTATTTTTCTTTTTGTATGAAGGGTTGGCGTACCTAATTCGAAGTGAAATATCCGCTAAAATTGTTTTCCTAATGATTTGTTTTTGTATGAGCAATATTAGCATGAAAACTATCAAGTGATTGTGGTATCAAAAAAAGTTTCCTTACTGTTTTCATACATACAAAATATCCAAGTGAAAGCTAGGCGCTTGACGAAACCTTAATTGATTAATTATATTCATAATTATGTAGACAAAAAACCATTCACAAACAATAGTACATTACTATAGAGGACGGGAAACGAAGGGATACAGGCCAAGTAGATATATCTGGCCGAAGGAACTGAGGCCAGATAGGGATACGCGGCCTGTAACCCTGTTTCTCGCCGAGATTTGTATAGTGCTTTTCTCAAACTTGCCATGAAATAAAACGAACTGATTTCGGCGAACCATAGGTAGGGGAGACCGGGGCAAGACGGGATAGTTAAGAAACAAATCGACTTATTATGGAAATTATAATGTTTATTAAAAATCTCTTACAACAAAAGCAACACTTATAGTTTTAACTAACATATGTTTTATCTTTTATGGCACTAAATCACTTATTTTTTTTGCAATTAGGAACTGGTTGTTACATGTAAGAAATCCCGTTTTGCCCCATAGTTGGGGCAAAATGGGAAACGCTATGGGGCAAAACGCGCACACCTTTAATCGGGTTGGCAACTTTTACAAATATGCTCTTCATCATCATCATCTACACTTGCACGAGTTATGGACCCAGCCATAGCACACACTGCAAATAACCCATCCTTCAGTGGACTGTGAATATAAGTACCTACAATATATGCAAGTCCATACAATCATCAACGTCTTCAGGTGAATTTACATCCGTGTCACTGTTTTTTGTTTGTTGGTCTATCTTAAGCTTATAATTTCGTACCATTTTGACTGCAAACAAATATAAAACAGTTTTATAACCAAATTTGAAATTATCAATATACTATCTACTCATATGGGGCAAAACGGGATAGTATCCCATTTTACCCCAACCATTTTGCCCCAACGGACAGATTTTACAAAAATATCAACAGTTCTAACCTACAAAATAATTGTTCGTAAAAGCAACCTAAATTCGTTAGTTTTACACTGATGCAATATGTTTATAGTAAGGAATAACAATAGCACTGATATCTACCTTTATACCCATCGATCAAAACCAAAGAACTTCTTAACAAATCACCAAAACTCAGTTCTTTCTTGCTGTGCGACCAAAACAGGTAGTGACACGCACCCGCCGCTTTGACCCGTGTGAGGCGACGGAAGTTGGCGCGAATGGCGCTATGTCGTGCTCTATTGCGCGCACCAGTTACGCACACGAGTACATTTCCCGTTCTGCCCCGAGCTTCGTTTTGCCCCGGTCTCCCCTACTATTCAATTTGTAAATAAACCAATAGTACAGTATCCTAAAACATTTAAAAAAACATTCGCGCCTAACTTTTTTCTTAATCTGTTTGAGGTATCCTTTTACCTGGTGATATCCCTTTCCGACCGGTTTGATATAATCCTGCAAATTACTTTGCAAAAATCCTGTCACCAAGTTAATTGTATTTTCGAGCTCAAACCTATACCGATCGAATCTGCAGACACTAGCCAACACGTAAAATTAGCAAATACCTTAGGGCAGCCGCATCAGTCAGTCGCAAGACAGCGTTGAAGATGGCGATGTATTTTGGTGGGAGTAGGTGCACATGTAAGTTCGTAATTTCGTATATTTGCGGTAACAAACATTCTATTTATTCAGTGATACTTACTCTTAAAGATTTAAATGTTTTTATTTAGTACAAATTAGAATAAAATTAAGTGATTTTGTGTAAACAATATGCCCGTAAATAATAAGTGCACAAAATTGTAGGTTCGGACGGAGCTCGTCATAAATATTTGCACGGATATGCATAATCGGTCTTTGCGCATAAAATGAAACCAAGAAAGATAGTCATATGTTTTGAAGAATTGGTTACATATTTCGTCTAATTCGTTAGGTATATATTTCATCGTATTTCAATTAGCGTATCAAAGGAACTGGGTTAATAATATCTTGTACTTTCATCTTGGTTAGGCACTCCATAGTTGTCCATACCTAATATCTCTCGAATTGCTTTGGCCTTGCTATTATGAATGTTGCTCTTTTGAACTCTTCTTAAGTTTTGCTTATTCGTGGATGAATGAAGAAAACACATTGTAGAAGGACGTCCAATCTTAATAGTTTCCGGTAAACTTTGCTATTTACAGACAAACGGGTCTTAATCGCGTAAACTTACGTTTAATTATATCCTGACGTTTCGGGCATGACGTTACACCCGTGGTCGCAGGCAGACTGACCCGTTTGTCTGTAAATATGAGTGATAATCGTGAAAGTTTAAATCAATATAAACTTTGCTATGTCTATCTTCGGAAGCTTCACATCATCACTAAAGCTAGGTGTGAGATTACTGCTAATTCTGCTTGTGCACAACGTAGTACTTTCTAGCATATGCTTTTTAAGTATTAAACCACAAATATTTTCTTGTTTGGCTATTGAAACCCGTTAATTCCGTTCACATCTTTAAATCTATTGTTGAATTACTGTGGAAAACTCAATGTGTAGTACATATCGTTTTTTTTTTCTTGTGTGAATATGTATAATGTAATGTAATTTACAGATTCTTCGTTTTTCCCAGTCAGTAAAAGTATATATTGCAAATAGTACTGGTTATTACACGTCGACTCCAAAAAATCGTCGCTTTAATCCATTCATCATATTATTATTAGCATTGATAATACATTTTTATCTTCTCGAAATCATGAAGTGAAAATTTTGATTTTTATTTTCTAATTTACCGTCTAAAAGTAGCTTTCACATTTAAAACTTTTTTATTTACGTTTGACATCCATCGTTGGGTCACCAATTTACATAGGTGTGCGAAAATTCAACTCAATCTGCCCAGTAGTAGTGTCGGAGTAAATCGGTTGTAACAGACGGACAGATGGACACGCCAGTGATCCTATGAGTGCTCCGTTTTTTTTCTTCTTGTGGTACGGAACCCTAAAAATATAAGATCGTTTATAATAGGAAGTTTTTTCATAAATAATGTGTTTTATTAATGTTTTTATGCATGGTCATACTAATTTGCAAGATCTTGCATTTACGTATAGATCCTGAACGTCACTTTCGTGCATGCGATTTTTTTAATGATAAAAGGCAATTCGATTTTTTTAATTATTTTTTACAAGTATTCGAAGATAATTTAAAAAGATCTACATACATTTTTCATAAGATTTTAGAAAATGTTTGTCTCGGTCGTAAAGGGGTATATAGACATTAGTTCTTAGGTTATTTTTTTTTCTGTGGCTGAATGTCAAGACCTAGTGTCACAATTTGACGTTTCATAACAAAAGACAGTTTGTTTGCAGTCCTAGGTGTGAAATAAATACATGAAATCTCTTTACATATCATCTTAGCACATGACACCGGATACATAGTATTTCCGGGTTTAATTTAACGTAAGTAACATCAACATTCCGTAGCAAGTTTGAGAAAAATCAGTTTTGGTACATTAAATAAAGTACGTAAAGCAGAAGCTTTTAGATAGTTGATTAAACCTAATTCTGCATAGAAATGTCTGCAATTAGTTCAAATTACTCTAACTTAAATCCTACCTGAGCCAATGACTCATGCTGCCTTATTATATGACTCGGGAGTCGGGGCCTTAATCAAAGTTTGAACTAGCTGTTCTATTCGGCTGTGACTCGAAGCCACGACACATCCGTGGTCGTGTGAACTCGGCTTTACCGAAGTTGGTCGAAGTTACAGACAAACAGTTTTGCTTTCATTAATTTTAGATTGGGTCATGTTCGAATGTTTAAACTTCTAACAAGGGTTTACGAGTCGTAAATTACGACTGATCATTTAATTTATTTAGATATTTACAAGCAAAGATTATCTTGATGACAAAATAGTTCAGCCATCTTATTAAAAGTGATTTTGACATGGTTGACCATTAAATAATTAGGAAGAGTATTTATCCTTCCTAATAATTTAATTATCAAACACAACATTACATACAACATACTTAATGTCTAGAACAATTATTTAGTTGTTCTAGAGTACGTAATCCTACAGGAATCTAACTAATCAAAAAGAAAAAAAATCAGCATTAGACTTCAATAAATCACAAATAAGGCGGCAATTAAGTATATTATGGATCAAAAAATAAAATAGGTACCTATATTATAATAACAATGATGACTGGCAAGTCAAATTAGCATCTTTTTACGAACTGTGAAAACGATCAACACTATGGAATTTATATGAGATACTCAAAAGTGACGTCACGTTTGAGTATTGCCAAATGACCTACTTTTTGAAGTTCTTTTCAATTGATTAAATTTAATAGAAGTTTTGTACAAAAATTACTGCAAACCACGTCTTAGTAATAATTTCTTCGTGTATTATGTAGTGCATAATGTTAAATAATTTATTTTAACTACAGTCATCATCCCTATTGGTACCTATACAGTTTTTAACTAGTATTTTTTTTGTATAATTTATCACATATTGCGTCCTTTTGTGCAGAAAAGTATTACAATGTTGAAAAACCTAACAAAACAATTTCTACACAGTATTCCCTTTGAAACCTAAAATGCATCCATCGTACTCTTCTAGAGGATGAAAAATGATCCCACCGCAGCGCTAAAATTATTTATTCCACAAACTCGAGGGACCTAAAACCCCTAGCTGCGCTCTTGTTTTAAACTAGACACAGCGGGGCTAAGCCGATGTGGGGTAAATGCAGATAAGTTGCTTTATGGAACAATGTAGGGTAAATATCTAAACCTACATCATCATCGGTAAAGTGGTGAACTATGGGTGCAAAACTAAAAACATAAAATGGCAACAGTCTATTCAATTATACCCAATAAAAATTGTGTTTCATTCAAGAAGGTTGTTACTTACAAATACAAAAAAAACTTACTAAACTAGTAGATACATAGTAATTTACCTACTATAGGTGTAGTTAGCCGTGTGCGAAGCACTACCTTTGCCCATGTCTAACTGTGCTTACATTATACGACTTTACCGTTATACTTAGTACCCAAGGGATTTTCCTAAATATTTTCTTTTTCGTGTCAAGGCTAATAAATGCGTGTTTTTACTAAATACACAGTAAACTGTTGCTAATGGACCTACTTGGACCGACAATGCAAGATAAAAATATAATATTTTAATATTCAACAAATGTTAGTCAACCTATCTTTGACTATTTCTATAAAACTCGATTTTGTTGAATTATTTTTCGCTCTGGAGTATCATTGAACAAACAGGTCTTTAAAAAACTACGGGTCCCAAAAAAATCATTATTTTCCGCTCCAGAATTTAAAAAAAAACGCCCTCCCCCTCTAAGTTTTAACCCCTAGGTTCCGTAATATATAAAAAAAATGTATTTGGCTTATAGAATAGATACTTTAAAATAAAACTAATTCGAACATAATCGGCTTAGCCGTTTTTGAAAAAATACGGAACACAATACTAATCATGGTCCGACATGTTTTTGGCTGGTTATTTCGTTGAAATGTTTCTAAATAGAGACCGCTTTGGCGCTTTATATATTTATAATTTTTTGAAACATATCAATTTGTATTGTATAATATTTAATGTGTTTTGAGGAATATCAATATGAACCACAGCAATGTCCCTATTTTCCAAAGCAGCAGATGCGGACACAAGATTGCCTACAAATCAAACTAGCAATCGAGCGCACGAACCATTATTCATCCCTGTCTTGCCCCGGGCCGGACGTAATCGTGTAAAAGAGACCGATGCCCCGACGCAGATTGCCAAACCACCGGCTGGACCAATCGACTTTGCATTCGGAAACCAATTCGAAAAACATTTTAAATCTTTCATGCTTTATCCCCATAAATAAAAGAATGAAATTTAAAAAATTAAAGCCGATTTCAACCGATTTCTCCAAGATCCCATCATCAGACCCCGACTTGGTGCCAATGGAACCATTTCGGGGTCATACCCGTTTGATAAAAAAAAATGGAATTCGGTTCACGATTCTCGGGTATATTTTTTTATTTATTTGAAATGGGCTTACTCATAGCCACAGACTAGCCGAGGGCAGAGACGTGGCCTACGATGGAGTGAGTTTGCCCAGTAGGTTGAAAGGCTGATGGGTTATATGGTCTCGGAAATATAGACGCCGGGAGGGAATTCCACTCCTTGGCAGTACGCATGAAGGGTCCACGGAAATAACATGTCTAGTCAATTCAAATTTCAGAAGGAAAATCAACCTTACTTAATAATAAATTATATTGCTAAGCCCCAACTTTTAGAAGGATTAAACATGTTCTTTGGTTCTTTCCGTGGACCCTTCATCTGATGTATCTGTAAAAAATCCGTTGAATTGAGAACCTCCTCCTTATTTGAAGTCGGTATTGATAGTCAAACAATTATCCTTACAACAGAATAAAACTAGGTACTTAATAAGAGTAGGTAACATACAATTTTATAAGGAACAGTTTTCAGATGATTTTCCTTCTCATTTCGTAGAAACCGCAAAATATCTGGCGAAAATGTTTTCTTGCTAAATTTGCTATTTTAATAAGTGGATAATATTAATATAATTTCATGTAAAATAAATTCTGCGTTGATCTTTATTTAGAATTCAAATGCCTTCAAGCAAAGCACAGTTAACTTTACAAATATCTAATTAGGTTGGTACAGTTCCCAGAATTCAGGCTTTCCGTCTATTTGCGCTTGTTAGCCTATTTTTATGAGGAAATTGAGAAAAACACGGAATCCGAAGATAATTAATGTAACTTCTGTTCAAGTATATCTTTATTTAGAACTCGTTTTAGACTCTTCTTGGGTGAGTCCACCTACGCTTAGTTTGAAAATATTTTTTTCTTTCACAACATCATATCTCAGTTTATTTTTGATACTGAATGAACTTTGTTCCTTTATCTTAAGGTTCATAATCTGAATTATCTTTAAAATGTTTAAGAGTTGTGGAAGCTTCATTATTTAACGCCTAACAATTTAGTAGTGGGATGTCTCATGTTAACATAATCAATATAATCATCGTAATTTATTCTTAACAACGAATCTATTATCTCTTCATTATGTTTTATTGTTCACATATTTAACCCGTTATTGTCCAATTTCTTGTTTGAGAGAAAGTCCATATTATTCTTATTAAGCAACATTAGTAAAGAATTAGTTTTGGTTTAAAACTATTACAATGGTGTACGGCTTTCTATTTGGACGTTAAAATAATGATAAGTGTTTTAAGCTGTAATGCCATTAATGTATCAAAGTACCGTAATTTGTATGTTAACTGTAATCATTAATGATAATCTTCTAAACGTGTAAGTAATAAACTGGAATCAATTCTTACAGTTTTGTATTGAGAAACGTAACTTTATAAGTTTTATATAAGTCAAAAATCAAAAAATCAAAAATATTTTATTCGATAGCTTTAGAAGTAATAACAATATCTACACATAAGTTGTAGGTATATGAACCTATTTGCTTAAAAAAACGTTAGGTCAAACGTGTGTAACTTCTAGCAGAAATGTTTAACATTCGATTTTTATCATATTGATACTAGAGGATATAGAATAGAATAGATTTAGTTGGTGTAAAAGGTAAACTTAAATTAAAATACCCATCTTAAACTAAAAACAACACCAAAATGGATGCCACTCAGCATATGCCGCTAGCTAAAGTTTTAGCCATGGCTCTGGTTGGATATGTTATCTAGTATTTTTATATCGACGCTTATTGTGCTTATAAGGGACAGGGCTTTTACTCCTCAAAAATCTCCATGGCACATGAATTTTATTTATAAATACTAGAGCATAACTTTCGAAAATGATGAAGAGCATACCCAACGTCTAAGAACTTATGAATTACAACTTGCAACCTTCATATTTAAATAATGGATAATATTGCCTGTACCTTCCATTCCTTTTCACATTTATTTTCTCATTTAAACAAACAATGTATTGCAGCAATTCATAAAATCCTATTTCGTCGCTACACCTCCTATCTACAGAAATCAATTCACGGAACTGCCACCTTTCTTCCAATGTGAATAAGAATGTTTTCTCCATGAAATGAGTGTTAAGATACGAGGTTGCGTAAATTTAAGGGCAATTTAGTATTCGGCCGTCGCGACACTTATTCAATTCTCGCACACGGCATTCTCGACGACGGAGTGCGTCCCGGCCCGACACGAATCCCAAAAAATACATTACTCAAGAATTTCCCTGCTAATCTTACACAACCTCGTATCTCTAATACTCATTTCATGGGAAAAATAGCCGTAAGAGCAGTGAAATAAAGAAAACATTCCCATAAATTGATTGCGGGAGATCCGATGTTGAGTAAAGCGACGATTTCATTCCAACGATTGACTACGTCAATAAAAGAGTCGCGGAAAATATTATGCGAAGGAACTGAAATAAACTGAGTGAATTCCCGTGAATATTCGAAAATGTTCAGCTATTTTGATTTGGCTCCTTTATCACCCCACCTGACAATTTTAATAAAATAACATTTCCTGGCGCGCGATATTAAACGCCCGTTTTTATTAGGCCAAATTATGGTAATGCCACCGGCCGTCAATAGCTCGTGTGGATGGATTAAATTAAGACTTTGCGGCCATGGCCGGGAATCGCTTTCCTGTCAATCGAAAAATATCGATATTAGCAATCGCAACGCAACCAACCTGAAGCTGAAAACATTTAATGAAAAAATAGTGGTAGTTGGAATTCTGCCCTGCTAAGCGAAATAGCGATATCTCAAAAATATATAGAGGCATTTGGAAAGGGAATCGTCAGCTATAGAATTTAAGGTGCATGTTTGCATTAAATCTTATTTTCAGATATCGCTATTATGCTTAGCAGGGCAGAATTATGATTATCCTTTTATCAAATTATGAGACTAAAAATTCCTTACTAATATTTATCTGACAGATACTGTGATAAGTGATAACTGCACATTGAAAAATCAACTCTAAGTAATAGTAGCTACCTACACAAAGAAAACTATCCTAAACTAATCGTAACTTTAACAAACGGGTACTCTCGTCCTGTTCATAATGTAATTCATTATGAATGATTATTTAAATATTAATTTTAAAACCACCGTTTGTATTTAAATACCTACTTGTCTGTCGCGGGAATAGTGTCATATTACACATAACATACACTTCAAGATGGCGCATCGCATTGGCTAAAATTTTATGCATTGCCTATCTCCCGACGAACTCCCAACTCCCAACTGTCTGACGCAGGCTGTCGAAATATCACACTACAACCCGATTTCAAGTAATAATAACCTTTACAATGCATATGCTCAAAAACTGATGTTTTTAAGGGTAAACTTATGCACAGAAAGTGATATTTTTCCGCACCCGTGATGGAATGAACCTTCATAGTACTTTGTAAAATGTGGTATGATAGTTGCACATATAATGTTGGAATGTAGGCTTTTTTCAAGACGAGTTTTATAGTCATCGACACTCGTCCTGAATAAAGCCTACTCATGCCTAACTATTATTTGAATGCTGAACTTAACTAATAGATATGGCCGCTTTACTTAAACAACCTCGTATCTGCAACACTCTTTTGATAGAAAAAGCAACCTTATTCAGAGGAAAAGAAAGGCGACATTTCCATGAATTTACGATATCTTAAGAGATCGCCGTCCGCAATGTACCAATACTTGCCACAAAACAAGAACTCAAGGTGTCATGCTATCTGTGTTACACTCATAGGCACCAAGTAAGAACGAATGAGATACCCTCAGTCGCCAGTACAATTTCACTCATGAGTTTATTTGCCAACATATTTGTCAGGGCAATGAAGTATTTACCCAACATATCGTGCATTCAGTTGGCACAATGTTAAAGCCTTGTGCATTGACGATTTACTATCCACCATCTAACTTTTCTAAAGCCGTATCAACAGAAAACTGTTTTCCGAAATCGAATCTTATCTGTATGGATCACAGTAGTGTTTTCTATCTTAAAGTTTAAAAGATACGATGTTGCGAGGGTTGGAGTTGGAATTGAAATCCGAATTGAAGCGACGCGTCGAGATTAACGATCGTTGAAGAAGCAAATAGGATTTTGGACGCGACAAGAGCTTTTCTCTGACAAAGATACCCATTGTTGTACAACGGGACGGCCGGTAAATTACTATGATAAACTGTTATTGTATGTATCCAAGCTCAGTTTTCTGTAAATCATCAAACTATGTAAATATTGAAACAAGTGTATTCAATGAAATGTATTTAACAAAAGGGTTTTTCGTGCCTTTGAATACTTGAAGATTTATTTGATGTTGATTAGCACTGGAAGCCTAAATAAATATTTTAATATCTAAAATTGAAGTACGAAGACTAACGGTTCAGGTTAATCCCGAACGAGGTATTCAAGTAAAATCTGTTTTAAACGAAATATTAATAAACTTGATAGATATTTATAACGAGTAAAAGGTTGTAACAAAAATATTCAAAGATTTAATTATAGTATGAACACAATATAATAATGAAGGAAAAAATCTTAAAAAAGATTTATTTAGCTTTCTAATTCAATAAACCGTGTGCCTTTTTTTCATTAACATTTTTTTTTATATTTAGTTTAACGAGCATCCTCGGTACAATGCCACAAGGGCCAATCTTAGATATAGGTTAGGTTAAGTAGATTAGTTAGATTTAATATATGTGGGCGGATTTTTATTTTGTTCGCATGTACCTATATAAATTGTAGTCTTGAAAATACTGAATATAAGAAGATAACATTAAGAAGTAAATGAAACAAAATATTAACCCATTCTTTTTTTTTGCGTCTCCTTATATCTGTCGCAAACTTCGAAAAACGTAAATTTCAGGCATTTGTCTCAGTCACTCTAAAGACGTCTTCGTTGGAATGACACGGACAGATTCCCTGTAATCCTACCGGTACATTCAAACGAAAAGAGCATTCGCTGTTCTATACCCCGTTCTACGAAATCAACCAATCACTTTTTGTGTAACGATCGACTTTCGTAGAGTGGGGGGTTAGAATAGCGAATGTTCGTTTGGTCTGAATGTACCTTACCATGATGACTTTCTATCCATCTCGCTCGTACTCGCGTATTGGTGCGAGCGAGCCAGCTAGAAACAAAACGCGTTAATAACGTAGCGGCAGCTCTTGGTAAGGCCTCCGGTGACATTGCTACACTACAAGTAATTAGAGAGTACCTTCGACTTTCTTAGCTCGGCTATTAATATTGCAATGCTGATGCGATAATAACTGAGAAAATTCCTAAAAAAGATTTATCTAGATTTAATATTTATTAAATAAACCTATGCCTTTGTTTCGTAAACTTTCTTTTTAATATGCTATTAAGTTTAACGGCTCAAGGTGCATTCAGACCAAACGAGCATTAGCTATTCTAACTCCCTACTCTACGAAATTCGATCGTTACACAAAACGTGATTCGTTGATTTAATACATATTAAATATATAATTATGATTTAATAATGAATACACTTTTAGCCGTTAAACTAAATAGCAAATTAAAAAGAAAGTTTACGAAACAAAGTCATAGGGTTTATTTAATAAATCATAAATCAAGATATATATTTTTTAGGATTTTTCTTTAAAACGCGTTAATAACGTAGCGGCAGCTTCTTGGTAAGGCCCCCGGTGACATTGCTAGGAGTAATTAGAGAGTACCTTCGACTTTCTTAGCTCGGCTATTAATAATGCAGTGCTGTGTGCTGACATTGAAATAAGATTAATGTTCGTCAGTTTGTCATTCTTAGGAATTCAGAAGTCTAGCGTGTATTTGTGTGAAGGTGTTTTATTGCACGCATTTTCACTTTTAGGTACACCCGATCCATCATCATCAGCCTTTGATAGTCCACTGCTGGACGTAGGCCTCTCCTATTAACTATGCGTATAGACTCATATTTTAAATACAAACGGGTCTTAATCGCGTAAACTAACGTTTAATTATATCCTGAAATTTACGCGATTAAGACCCGTTTGTCTTTAAAATATGAGTGATAATCGTGAAGGTTTAAATCAATATATGCGTATAGAAGCAGACACCCAATTGGCGTGAGATTAAAAACCTTAATCGCAGTCAGATTCGTAACGACACTTAAGTTCTTTAGGAATTTAAACTTTATTCCTAAAGATATCGTCATTACGAACCTGACTTCAAATTAAGGTTTTTGAATTTCACCTTAATTGCATCATCAACCTTTGATAGTCCACTGCTGGACGTAAGCTTCTCCTATTAATAAATAAATAAATAATATAATAAATAATAATAAAAATGTGTCCACTATGATGACGCTGCTGCCCATCATCAATCTTTTATCAAATAATGGTCAGTGACACTTTAATCCCTTAGCCGACTCTTACGACACCCGCAGGTGGAGTTGGGGTGGTGACAAATGTATTCTTACTGCCGTCACCACACGGCACCCTAATTGGATTTCCCTAAAAGTGGAAATGCCGATACTTCTCTCGTACGAGTATGTTCACAACACGACATTTTTATAAACATTCGATTCTAACAAAACACATCCTAAATAAGCATAACAGTATTCAAACTATAAACTCTAAACCCAACAATGCCGGCAAAAAAACAGCTATTTATCTATTAAAAGCATACACCAGCAACACTGGCGTCCCACAAAACGTACAAAAAGGTGTCCACACTCCACACATCCCGGCAGGACAAAAAGGTCCACCCGTCCGCGGGACTGTCCTGAAATATAGCCCCGATCTTGGATAATTTATTTAAAACAGTTCCGTCCACGGCGCACAAAATGGATTTATTTTAATTTTTAACTCATTAGATTGCATTGTTCTGTAAAGATAACTTGTGTCGTGCTCGCGTTTTGTTTATTTGGTTACCTTATGCTTTTATGTTAAACATTTGGCTGGGTTATGCATTTGCATAATTATTGCTTTAAACTTTTGCCGTAGAATGAGACACGTAGGGCTTCTTGAATGCACACATATTTAGAATAGGCAATGTTTATAAATATAATTAAAGGTATATTTAGTCACTATGCGCGACATGTTTCGGAGAGCCTAGGTTTCCATTATCAAACACTGAGCACGCGTTCACGCCTCGCGACTTGTGAGCGGCAGCCGCGCGTAGTTACTAAATTCAAGTGATTTTGACCGTTTAATTATATTTATAGTAGTTATGTATCGCGAAAGTTTAAATTCGACTAAATCATACTTAGACATATAAATAGTATGACTTAATTGAATTTCATAGTTGAAAATAGTATAATACTAGCGACCCGCCCCGGCTGTGCACGGGTACTATACCTACATAAAAACCTTCCTCTTGAATTACTCTACCTATTAAAAAAAATCTCATCAAAATCCGTTGCGTAGTTTTAAAGATTTAAGCGTACAAAGGGAAATAGGGACAGAAAAAGTGACTTTATTTTATACTATGTAGTGAAGAATCCCTAGTACAATATAATTTCAAGAAGTATTAACACTTTTGCACCCAACATCCACGTAATAAGCATCCTAACTCACTCCTAAATAAATTGCACCCGTGCCCCAGATGTTCGAAGGCACAGCATCTTTACCCGTCTCACTCTATCCACTTAAGAACAGGTGTGTAAGATATATCTAGTATGTTAGTGGAATCAGGTGTGAGTTCCGGTCATTGACCTAACTGAGGATTTTCGACCCTTGACAAATTCAACCTTAGATTGCCAGCACTTTAATAAATTGGGATCTTGTAACTGGACTTTTCTGGGAACTGTTTTTTTTTTAATTTGCTCTGAACAAATGGAAATGTAGACTGGATTTGCATGACGGAATAATTTTCCACGTTTTTGGATAGCTTATTCGTGAAATAAATTATGAAAATTTTTTTGGGGACCAGATGGGTCAAACCTACTCGGGTGATTGTTCTTTTTTTTGTCATTTTGTGTTCATAGTAACCAAAAACGAATCCATAAATATACGCTTTACGAGTACCTACGTCAATTCATTTTTGCCACAATTTCTTTAATACACAGATAATTTTGGAAATAATCTATAGGTAAATTATAGGTAAAACATGTTTCTTTTCACCGTCGATTATTATTGAAATTATTGAAATAGATACGCTATATTTAAATGTGCAAAATTTAGATCATGCAGATATTTTTGTATCACGAGGGAGGCAATCAAGCACTCGGCCCACCTGTTTATAAATATAAATTTGTATCGTCCTGTCCTGTCCAATTCTCAATTGAGGGCTACGGAAAAATTGTTTTAAGTACAACTAGATCTCAACTTTTCGGCACAAACTTTTAAACATGCAATAGATGCAAAACACTAACGAATAAATTGTCTTCTTCCACAGAGAGCTGGCGAACTACATGAGAGCAACGATAAACACAAAATGGCTGCCACGGTAAGTCCACGTTAAATCCACGAATTCCACGATCCCTAGTTCAGTTTAACGGAACATCGTATCGACTCCCTAGACAGCTGGGAAATATATCGAGTCGGAATATATTCGGGAAATTTTACTTTAACAAAGTAAGCTTTGAAGTAAATGCGTTAGTTTCTGAATTCTAACTAAAGGTTTAGTCTGAAATTTATTAGCTTTTTTTTAGTAACAAAAGTTAGTTTACAATTCGCCAAACTGCAAAACAGTTTGAAGGCGATGCGCTCTAAGAATAAAATTTAACGATAGCTCGGTACACAACACATGCAGCAGTAGGTAATCAACAGACAACAATACAGTGTAGGTAACATTCGGGATGTTCAGCGTACCTAATTTATGAATAGGTAAGTCCAGTCTTAAGTTATTAAGCATAGCGTTAGATACATGATACATAGGTACGTGCTTGAATTAACAATGATAAGTAAGTACAAACTAAAATAAAAGCTCGAACCGCTAAGCTAAACTATCGAATGATTTATCGCCTGCGGTGTTTCCGGACCGTTACGATCTTCAAACCTTCAATAAAAGAGCGTATTCCCATCTAAAGGTGCGTTCAAACTAAAAGAGCATTCGCTGTTCTAGCGCCCGTTCTAAGAAATCAACCAATCACGTTTTGTGTACCAATCGAATTTCGTAGAGTGGGAGGTTAGAACAGCGAATGCTCTTTTAGTTTAACCGCACCTTTAAAGGTCGGCAACGCACTTGTACCAGCGATAATATGTCTGCTCGCTTGCCTCCTATTCCATAAAAAAATAAACGTTTTAATATTTTCGTGAACAATAAAACAAGTAAACTGCTAAACGTATGATGTATCCCAACCATCTGTTGAAAACAACAAAAATGTTGTCATTCTGTGAGATTTGTGTGTTCATAAAAGTAAATATTAAATAATTCTACTTACTCCAAATACTGGCTGAAGTAAAATCTGTAAAGGCAAAACTCTTATTCAAAGTTACACTCGTTAAAATAAAAATATACCTGTTATTTGTCAATTAAGCACGAAACTTTATCCAGTTGCTTTCAAGCTTTGTTGTCTTGTTAAAATGTTATTGTGTTCTAACGTTATAAAAGAGGTGCGCAGAACTTCTTAATGTCTTGTCATGTAAGCGTCTTATATTTCTTCTTATCGTTCACGTAATTGCACCGGTATTTTCCTTAGAAATAATATTTTATTCTAAGCTGAAAGCTCAATTTCCCTTGACCACTTGACATATTCGTGTCATATGCCCTCTTTTTACGCAAATCCTTCGATCCCTTTGAAGAATTCCTTTTTTGCTTTACGACTTGGGCCACATAAAACTAGGATCTCCAATATCGCACCATCTGCCTCCTGATCATCCCGGAAAATCACTCAGAAGGCAAATTACGGAATCTCTTTACGGCCCTGCAAGCGTCAAGTGAGGGGGCATTACGCAGTCCGATGGGCATTCTTTACAAGTCGTATCGGAATGTTTCGCCTCCAACGCCAGACTAATTATTCTCCGCTTTCGTCCCTAGAATTTTCCCCGAGCTTTTATTTTCCTATTTGTCCTAAATTGTCAATGACTTTTCAAGAGGGTTTTTTTTCGCTTTGAAGGATGCTAAGGAAAAACATAAATTAGGCCGTTCTTTGTTTCTTTGCATCAAAGGGACGAAAGTTTTAAAATCTTGTTTAGTCTCATTACCGAGTTATCTGGGGCGTCTCTCCGTTATGGGAATGATCGGATGCGTCCGACGCACGCGCCGTATGATACGGTCGGTCACGATAATAAAACGTCTAAAACAAAGGGAATAAAAGAAAGCCTCGAATAATATTGGGTTCTCGACCGCCGGAACGGTGTCGGGCTTAAATTTTCGGGTTTTTCCCGGTTTTTTGGCGAACTTTCGGGGCTTTCCTTCCTGACTTGGTAGCCGACCTTTCGAAGTTCACGGCGCGGTTTCCCGTTGTCCTTTGTTTGAATTTATTATGAACACGGAAGGATATTACGGAGGAAGCGAAACTGATCTGTAACTTTTCATTGTCTTTGTGCGAGGTGCTTAAGTTCACGGTTCCCTAGGTGTCGTAGGTATGAGAGCAGGGAGAGTAGGCAAGAATTAGCTGGAAACAATGGGGCTGTAGGCAAACAAGTTTGTGAAAGGCTGCTTAACTCTCAGCCGCCTTGAGAGCATGTGCGAAGGGGGGAATGAGACGCCATCCAGAAAACATTATGGCACGTGCCGATGAAAATGCAACAGAATTTCGGAGTTTCGCTTACAATTTATGGGCTACTAAATGTGGAAGTATTTTGTAACATTTAAACCATCATTTAGAATCCCAGTTTGACTAGTGATTATAATGTCGTTGATGTATTTTAGTGATATTTATACGCCAATCAAATAGAAATCTCCAATAGTTCAAAACGACGTCTCAAATTTGTGGAATATTGGAAATTAGAGAACATGTGTTAATTCTACATTTTCTTTACGCTGACAATACTTATTTTTCTTCATAAGTGTATGCTTTGCTTTGAATCCTTCTTTAATTGTTAAACCTGTAGACGCATATGGAGCAAATGGTTTAATCTGTTAACAAATTCAATAATGAAGTTACGTTCAACTTTTATCTAACCACAGAAGCTTAAAGGCTTATAAAAAGAGGATTACAGACTAGCTTATTAGAATATTTGAAACCCGATTACAATAGGGGAGCAACTCCAACTAATAACGAATAAGTTGTTGACACACCGTATCCCTTTCTCCATTCACTAGTTACTACATATTAAAGACATCCCTTCATACTCTTACTTTAGATTACGGTTGAAATAATGAAGACAGTACCTTGACTAATTCTGTAGATCCTTTTGGGCCATAATAAAAGTAAATATGTTGTAACCTCTGTGATGCTTATTGGCTATCACATCAATATGCATTATGAAATCCATCATTTACCTAATACAACTAGGAGTTCACATTGGCAGTTTTAAACTAATTTAATGTGGGCAATCGTTTACTTTACATGTTGCGTCCACGTGCATTCGTGCATCACCTGTGTCGTACGATATTTAGTTTTAGAGATAAACATTTTTTTATTGTTGATAACTATTGATAATATCGTTATATAATTGATGCAGAATACATATCAGTACGAATGCTGGTCATATAGCAAAAAGCATTTCGTATGTTTTTATTTCTATGTTATATGTATAGATTGATTTGGTTTTGTAAAATCAAAACCAAATCAGACCAATTCACCCTCTATCGTTAAAGAACGACTAAAGATTAATAAAATCCTACTGACTTCTTATTACTCAGTATTACATGTCGCTCAATCTGCCCATTTGGCGACGGAGGTTTATCTACAATGTAAATTAACAAGCTTACGCATCAAATAGGGGCCGTCAATGACAGCTGGGGGATATCGAAATTTATTTTACGCTCTAGTGAACATTATTTACTCCAGAGTTGGACTGGGTGGACATCTAGTATGTAACATAATAATTCAAATATAGTATACCAGATATGAATGTTTATGTTTTAGCTTAATGTGATTTTCCAAATGAAAAATGGTACAGTGTTATTTAGCAGTACTACTAGCTTAAAATATGGACACTTAATTCCATAAATAATTTTTCAGTACGGTATTTGTTGGTATCTAAAATATTGAATACATATTTAGCTACATATTGATGGTACCTACAACATTTTTATTGCAATGTCGCCACTATGATGTTGATAACAAGATCATTCGTCGAATCATTTTACGTAACATGACGTTATTGGAAGGGGGTTAAGCTACCTGTAAAGATCTACGGTAGTTCCTAGGAGAGATTTATGTTATGGAGAGGTTTTTATTAGGAAGTGAGACCGACAAGGTGAGGACCTCGTCCCTTTCAAAATCATCGATGCGTTCAAAGTCAAGATACTGTATACTTGCACTGCGTGCAGCCCTTACGCAATTAAATCAAATATTTCATTCATGTTTGAACTTACACTTAGAGCTTAATGTGAACTGCTTTTAATTGCGAGGGGAGATGAAAGGTGACACTTTTCAGTGCAGTTTACATGCAAAATATTTTGACAAGGTACCTGTGTGTTAGTAGAAAATTTGAGTCTCCTTTATGTACTTACGTAGACTTATAACCGTGTCTCGGGTGCTTTTTTATTAAAAATTTGCGAGTTAATATTATGTGGGATATCTCAAATTTTGTTATTAAATATTTTATGAGTTGTATTATTTAAATTTAAATATTAATAATATATTATGTCATATACTATAGAAAATTACCGAAGTTTACCAACGGCCGCCTCTGTATACTTCGATATTATTTCTTTGGTACCTATACCTATTATTAAAATTATAATATTAGATGTAATGTAGAAGTGTGTGAAGGCCAATAAGTTTATTTATTGTTTTGTTATTTCTGCTTCAAAAATCTACATCATTTAAATAACAAAATTAAGTAATTTATTACCAAAACATACCCTACTAATATTATAAACGTGAAAGTTCGTAAGTATGAATGTTTCTCAATCTTTCACGTAAAAACTACTTCATGGATTTGAATGAAACTTTGCCATAATATTAGCTTAATACAACGTACACATAATAACACATAGGTTACAATTTATAAACATATTGTGTGACTGAAAGCTAGTTTTGTAAACACATGCCTTTTTAAAGTCAATCAACTGCTTTGAGAAATGAATGAATTCCGACAACGTTATACAAACGGACGAAGTAACAGTAAGTCAAACAAAAGTTAGTACAAAGAGTTTCATGAAACAGCTCGGGATATGTTTCTTTTTTGGTAATTGATTGATTTAAGGGGGAATGCTTTTCATACGAAATTAAAATGTGGTATGTGGTATATTATGTCGAATTCACACTTTCATGAGACATTAGGGTCATATGTATTATGTACTGTAAAACGTTGCACGATACACGTGCGAAAACGAAATTCGTAATTCGTGTCGATTTAAAGCACTCCCTTCGGTCGTGCTTTAATTTATCTTCACTCGTAAGTGCGAAAAACATGAAATTCGAAACGAGTGGCGATGATTTTAAAAAGGCACCATTTGTACTAAAAGTGTAATTAAACGGTTAAACTTACGTGTACAGTATCTGTAAATGCCGCGCTAGCGTGAAAATCGTGAGCTTAAATCAATATACAGCACAATATGACACAACAAGTAATAAAATACCAATTCCGATAGACGAAATAATTATAAAATAACATAAATAAAGCGAATTTAATGCGACATTACGCCTGCGGCACAGAATGGGTTAAATTAAACACTATTGTAGTTTATAACTTCGAAAACACCTAGACTAAATAATGATCCCTATTACAATACCATAAGGTTTATAATACAAATAATAGGCCACCCCAGTCTTCGGTCATCCGGACGCGATCCGTTTGACGTTCGCGTGCAGGGAGCCTAATGAAAGGGGGGCTTTCGTACCGCAAACAATAGTGCAGTGTGTGGAAGATCTTAGAAAGGGTAGATTCTATAAATATAAGTGATCCACCCCGGCTTTGCATAGGTACAATTCTGATACGACAATTTTCGACAAGACGGTCGACAGGATGAGACTTTTGGGTACGGAACCTTAAAAAACAAAAGACTGAACTCTAACCCTTGAAGTTTTTTGTCACAGGCCACTTAACCGGTTACAACCAGTAATTCGACCCGGTTAATAAATAACCAGCCGATACCGGTAAGTATTCCAATAGAGACGCGGGCACACGTAAACAAAACTAGTAACCTGCAGGCCTAGCCAAGATGCCATTCTGCAATCGTATACGATAAGCGATAAGTCACGTGACCACAATAATGTCTAGAAATGGTCACGTGACTTTTCGTACGAATTTGTCATTGGTTAGGCAATTAGGCATACTGAGCTCACTGTATTTACATACAAAGTACTCCCTTTATTTATAAACGTCTCCTTTACATTGCCGATATAATTATTGTTTGTCTCTTTCGGTATTATCCATGTGTCTATAAGAGCGAAAGGGACAAACAAGCGGCTTGCTAAGGAGACGTTAATGAGTAAGGGTTAGCTTATATTGGTTCGCTTCAACGATCGCCTCATTCTACTCAGTGATTGGAACAACCCTGCTATCTACATGCATCCATCATTGATAGCTCTGCTTAACAAATGAGGGTAGCGTAAAATGTTAACCTACTTAATTACCCGACCTAGTCGAAAAGACGTAAGTGCTTAAGAGATACATGGCGGTTAGGCTCTTTTGACACGAAGGGAGAACTGATAGGGAGGTTTTATCTATTGTATTTTAATTGTTAGAAGATTAATGAAGTTGTTGCATGGAATTGTTTTGACGTAGGTTAAACTAAATAAATCAAAGGTATGATACTTAAACGAATCTACTTAATATCCATTGACCAATAAATTAATACCAAACTTAGGTTTTTAAAAATAGGGGTAAATATTTTACTTAAATGAATTTTTAATACAACATTTGGTAAATCATGGCCTAAATTATAGTTACATAATATGTATTTCTCTAAGTTATTATGCAAATGCAGGCGCGGATCCAGGGGGGGGGCAATGGGGGCACTTGCCCCCCCCTCACGCTGGACTTATGTATGGCTAGGTGGTGTTTGAAGTGTAAAATACTATCATATCATAGGGCAGTGCCCCCCCCTCAACGAAGTCCTGGATCGCAGTGCCCCCCCCCTCAACGAAATCCTGGATCCGCACCTGTGCAAATGTTTCCTTAACCCTGTAACGGGCAAGGCTAAAAAAATCCTGTATTCAAGCTTCAACGCCATCTTCTAGTACAAAATACTGTGTAAGAAAAAATACAGAAAGACAGTGTTATAGGGTGATCGTTTTTGAAGCCTTTGCTCTTTATAGGGTTAAAACTGTATTAACTATTAATTATTAAGCTTTTTATCTGTTTCCACAGACCAGATAGGTATTTCTTGGAAGAAATTAGATATCAACGATGATACGATTTGTTTTCTTTACGTTATTTTTATCTTCCTTCTTAATGTTGAGTAAAAAAGGCTGTTTTTTTATTTAGTCACTCTAAATTTTCAGCTGTACATTGCCACGGGTAAACATATTTTGAATTTTCGATAAATTAAAAAACAACAGTTGCTTTAATTTTAAATCGGAAATTTTGAATATTAGATGTAATGTAGAAGTGTGTGAAGGCCAATAAGTTTATTTATTGTTTTGTTATTTCTGCTTCAAAAATCTACATCATTTAAATAACAAAATTAAGTTCGAGCATTGATGTCTTTCATTTCTAACTTTTTTTTTCATTTGAAATGTTGACATTAAAACGAATTTCATATTAATTGTATGTGTATGTTTTATCGTAGTGATTGAGCTTTCTGAATAAATGATAATCAAGTCCGCACAATTTGCTATTTATTTCTTATTTTAATGGCAAAGGTGTATCTAGTTACACATGTTCTGATATTTTGCGATAGTCACACTACTGTATACCTATCTCTTTCCCTCCCAACAGTTTAACGCGTGCCAATAAAAATGCGAGACTAGGGTAGCCAAAGCCCAGGGGAGCTCACATCTGTCGATGTGGCTTACTTTTGAGTTTTACACGCTTAGCGAACGCTGGTCTCAGACCGACCAGATAATAATAATTATTATATTATCCCCTCGTATGTGGTCTGCCAAAAAAGTACTACCTAGTGTAAGAAACATCATACTTGTATTATGTTTATGGCCTTATATTGATATGATAATGTATGCACTTAGCCTAAACTCTCTGGTTCTTGTCTGTGGTCATGAAAACTTTTTAAAAAGTACTGTCAGATTCTGGTTTTGGAGGGAGTTAAAAATAGGACTTTGGTAGTAATTATACTCAAGATAATTTATGTTTAATTGTGATTAAACAAGAAAACCTACACTTCTTAGTTTGATTTCTATACTAGCTACTGGAAAATAAACCTTGAAAAGAAAATTCGTCTCCACAGTTGAGCGGCTAAAAATTGCATGTAACACTGATTTGCAAAGAATTCGAAACTATGATAACTATCCATTAAATCGACGATAATAGCATAAAAAGTAGCCTTTTAATATTTTTTATTTTAAAGAGATTTCTACACAATAATACCTACGACAAAACTGACTTGCGCATTATCAGTGAATTTTCCTGAAAAGGAAATCATTTTCCAAGCCCCTATTTTACTTGCTTCTTCTCCTCTTCTTCTACTGAAAAGTTTGTCTCTTTTCGATGGAGTAATTACCATTCGTCACTCAACTCCGCCCATATTTTGACCAATTGATAAGATGTGATGGTAACTGTCATTATATCGTTAAAATATGCGAGTCTTGACATTCCCCCGTCTCTCCTACCCTCAATTTTATCTTTACTCTCCATAATGTTGTATAAGGAAACATTTTGCCGCATCAAATGGCCAAACATCGTCACTCTCCTACTTTAAAATCTACTAGGCCTTAAATATAAAAACTTCGAAATTACAAATACCTACCTTGCGTTTTATTAAGTCATATTTTACATAGGAAAATGGCCATAAAAGATGAAAAATTGTTAAGTATACGAGACAAACACTCGCGAGACTAAACACGCGTTGTGAACACAAGCCACATGTCAATTTAAAAAAGTGGATCCATTGGCGCTTACGTCCTTTGCCGAATATAAAACTCCTCAGTGCTTCTGGGCGCCTGGTAGGTTAGTTAAGTGAGCTTACGAGGGGAAAATGGATTATCGCCATTTTTTGCAGTAATTGCGGTACGCAAAAGAATGTTCCGTGATATTATTATGAATATTTAATAAAATGAAGCTAAGAAACCTTTTAGAAATGAAGTTTAAAAAAATGCAATGCATTACTTGCTCGTATCGTACTTAAGGCATTGGTCTCACCGTGAGCTACTAAGCTATGAACTATCGGCTAGAAAGACGACCAAAAGATACGCATGCATTCCCGTGTAGTGTAAATAAAAAAGACACGGCGATACTCGCTCAGCTATGCTATCAGACCAGTGCCTAATATTCATACTGCATAATCTGTACTCGTATCCTGTAGCATTTGAATACCAAAAGGAGCAAAATTAAAAAGCCTCATTAAAAACCTTTGTACCACTGATACAGGGATCAAACCCAAGCCCTAATTACAATTCGACAAAGAACGCCATCTACAAAAGTAACTTTAGGGGATAAATCCAAGGGGACCACAGCCCCTGTACCCATCGTATAGCGTTAATTCTGCACCCGTATTTGCTTTCGTCTCTCAAACGTAAGATAGGGGACGAGTTGAGTTCATGGCGATTGTCAAATATTTAAGACAAAGGAAAACAGCCAATTAGTAAGTTTAATAAAAGCTGCAAGTATACGTATTTATTTTAGTAGATTAATTTGTCTTTAAACACTAGCAAATTTTAATCCTGGTGCAAAAATCATAAAAAAGAAGAAGTGTGGCACGAATTTAATTTTAATTACTTTACATTTATATTTCTAGTTCAGTATGTCATGATGGCTCTGCAGCTGATAGAGAGACGTACAAACGACCTCCTTGTCATAGAAATATAAGGAGATTTTTCCAGCTATTTTGATTGGTTTTCACCGGATTAAGCACTGACAACTATTACTTCTAAGTAAAAATCGTAACGTTCGAAATCCAAATTCAAATTAAAATAACCAACCAGCATCAAAAAAGGTCTTTGATCGGTTTGTTATTGTAACGTCAACACATGCATCAGCCACACGTGCCCGACACAAGTAAACAGTGGTTACACCATAAAATACCCACCGATGCCGTGTACCAACATGACGCTACTAATTGAATTTAAGATTTCAAACGTGGAATGTTGTCTGAATGGTCGCGAACCTAAATATTTGTTAAAAAATCGTATCGTTCAATCAAAATGTAATTAAAAAATCAAGTTAACTGCTCGCTGTTAACGTTGACTTTCCAACAAATGTTACTAAATATTATGACTTTGTGAAAAATATTACAAATGTGGCAATTTAAATTAACGTACATAGCGCTCCATATATTCACTTATTCAGTGAATGTTTTTTTATCGATTGCCATTGAATATTTTATTACGAACCGTATTATTTGTTGTAACAGAAAATATTTGCTAGCATATGAATATTTTTTGTTTGTTCGACTTCGCAAATGTTAGTGTATACTCATATTGTTCATCTAGGTCACCGATGGCACGGACAAGTTAATAATATAAACTGTTAATATCCACACGAAGCTTCGAAATGATCAGGATGACTGTAAGAGTTAGAGCTACTTCAGAATCTTAGGCACAGAAAGTTATAATATTTAGATGAGGATGTGATGAAAATTGTGGATATCAGACACAGAGCCCAATCAGTATTGTATTATGATTAAAAACAAATAGGGCAAAACATATTGGTCTTTAACTGGATTACCACTATTTTTGTTGCAACTGGTATATCTACTGTCTTATGGGTAGAAAAGTAATCAATCGTAACTTTACTTGATTTATTTTTGCTGCTTAGCTGGTGACGGTAGTAAGAATATTAGTTGTCACAGTCGCCACTCGTCTCATTGATGTCGTAAGAGTCGACTAAGGGGTTGAAAGTGACACTTCAACGACCACCATTTATTGAAGATTGATAACGGGCAGCATCATCATCATACTTAGTGGATACACTGCTGCGTTCGGCAATGTTGCCTATCGTGGCGATAATTGGTATTACCTCTTAATGCGTCCATAAGCATGGTGCCAGCAGTGTCCAGCAATTGTCAAATCAGGCTATTAATGTGTGCAACGTTATGGATTTCTGATTTGTGCCTTTTTTTAACTAGACTAATAAGACACTGATCGGGAGACAGCACGGATTTAGGCTCAAAATAAAATAAAGAGATATCTTCGGACATCTTACACAAATCGACCTAGTCAAATGGCTGCTTGGTTATGATTAACAGTCTATATTAGTTAATTTTCTTCACTGCTATTGACCTACTTGGGTCAAGAATGCCTCGTAAGATAATCAAATGGGCTTTTACTCCAAAGATAATATTAACTAAGATGTGCGAGAAATAGTAATTACGTTGTTTCTGTTCATTATTACAGTACTGTTTTCATATTGTAGTCTTCAGATGTATTCTCATAATGACGGCGAATTAATTCACATTTTATTAAATAAAATTGTTAGTGTGCAGTTTTAAGTTAGCCATTTTGGGGTTTGACTCAATAAAACAAACCCGCGTGTAAGTTGACAAGGTAAAACGCTATTAGGTTTCCAATAAGAAGATTCTTATTAATTTTAGCGTTTTATTTTCTCAACTTACACAAGTTGACAAAATAATAGACAGAAATTAATATCCCTTTAGAAATGATTATGAAATAATTATTATTCGTTAGCCTTAACAACAAAATAGATATTTTATGTTCTCTTAAAAATATTAGCATTAAAAATATAGTCTGTCAAACCAACTTTGGGAATAACAGTAGGAACAAATTGCTACACTTATGCATCTTTTTTGAGTCAATAACATTTGGGTAAGAAATATACGATATGTTTATCTCTGTGCCATAAGAGAGTAAAATCTTAGAGAAACTGTAATAAAAAAGGCTCGTCTTACTTACGTTAAAAATATTAAATTTATCACCAAGTGACAGACACAAACGAGCAACGTTAAACTGGCCGATATCTGCCAATAAAAGACCTAATTTAACCCATTTTAGACTAGCGGTACCATACGGGACCACTTTTTTGTGAGTTTAAAATTTGCAACTTTTTCTAACTCATGACGCTTTAAACGATATTTCATTAATTAGATATTATTAATAAGGATACCGTGCTATTTATAACGTTCCAGAATCATACCCTATTGACCGAACTTGGGTGTGATAGAAGGTTAAACTTAGTGCACTGCAAATTTTCGAAGAAAGTTGGACACGCGGTTGAAGTTTTTTCTAATATTTTATTTACTGATGAACACATTATCAATATTATTGAAAAACCATGTAGTGTAATGATATTGCTTTTAAATAAATTATTCAGAATAATCCTGGTACATAAATATTATAAATATTGTTTGTTAAAATTACTGGTACCAAATGGGATCGCTAGCCGTTCCCTGTGCGTTATTATTTTATTGTGTAAAATATTTTAAGTTAAATTATGTGTACATTAAGCATGCTAATTTAACATTAATTAAATATATCAAATGTGTCCTTATCATATAAACGTATTTTTTCGTATTTATAGAATTTTTGATGCAGTTTTTGTACTTTAAATTATAAGGGCAAGTGGTCATTTTGAAACACTATCAAAAACTTGAGCCTTAAATTGTGCTTTTAGATCCCGCCATAGCTTCCCATGAAGACTCTTATATGCTTAATTTTTTATAAATAATTCGAATTGCAGACAATGAGACTCAGGAATTTAGATTATAAAATGCAGGGGTCATGTTGACAGACCATGAAACCATAACTGAAACGATGTTTTTTTTAATAGGGTATCCCAATTGATATTACTTACTTTTTAATGTAAAATATAGATTAAGATTTATTAAATAAATGAGATTAAACATTTAATAAGTACTTAATGATTCCATTCGTAATTTCCAATGTTTACCTATGTAAGTGCCTAGCGGTCCCATATGGTACCAGCATTTTTTTCAAAAACCAAAGGTCACACTATTTTTTTAGTATCGAAATATCGTTAAAGATACGACTATAATCAACATATAAAAAAATTACAAAAATCGGAGACCTCAAAAAAACTCAGTCTATAATGGGTTAAAAATATTGCGACAATCATGGCCGACAATAAAGGACCCAATTTACAGTCCCAATCACTACAATGACATTGACGGGAATGGTGTCGGTGAATGAAATGAACGCATTCATTCATTCATTCGATCGAATCATTCAAATCTCGATTCTTTGTTCTCACCTCCATTTTGATAACTCTTTGTAACATCTGGGTCGACCGTTATTTCAATATAATAAGAACGCGATCATTTTATTAAATCTACTTCTACATATTTGGGTTCGCGGAACTACACTAAGTAGCTTACTTTTATTAAATATTACTGTTGTACATTGTTAAAGTAATAAGTATGATGGTTTAAGTTGATATTGATATTAACTACGAGTAAATATGTTTCCGTATATTGCTTTAGGGCCGGTTTTATTTTCACCAACCGTCAGTATATTTTATTTTCGTATACCTACTACAATTTAAATTTTATGGATATTTAGCATATTCTTATTGCAACAGCTGACTAAAATAATTTAATAACGTTTTACTTTTAATGGAATATTTTAGTGTTATTTAGTTAAATTTTCTGTAACATTTTTGCATAGGTATATATAACAAAGTATAGCTATAACTTATTATAAGTATGTAGGTATTTATACATACTCATCGGAAGTTTAAACAAATTTTGCTCGAAATATCCAGAAATAAAACAGATAGCCCAAAAAGTATCTCCACAACTGTCAAAGAGGCTGAATAAAAATAAATACCGCAGCGCAAACTTATTTACTCACTTAAAGGCGCCACCGTCGCCACGACTTAAAACTTCATTCAGTGCTATGTTATTACGAACGTTGTCAAGTGAAAATGGCTCAATAAAATATAGCTTAAAGAAATAAATAAAGTATGTAGCGTAGGGGATTTATGACGTACTGTTTGAAACAAAGACGTGATCCGAAACTTATAGATATTGTTTAATTTGGCAGTGTTACAATTTACTCGAATACTATAGGTATATCTACTAATGTACTTATCGAAATAAGCTCAGGAATCCGATAACTTAGTTCGTACACTATGGTTAAGACTTAGGGAAGCTACATATCGAAAATCATGAAGCCTATTTATGGGTTCTCCGGCGAACTATCGTTGGCGCGATCTATTACGATGCCAGCGCCATCTAGCGGGATACTGGGGTACGGGCGGTTTTAATGCTGCTAATCGTTCCTGGGTGGCGTTAGTAGTAGCCGTTATGCGGACTCTGTGGTATCCTGTTTACAGGTATAAATTAATTTTTAAGTGAATATAGCTTAAAGAAATGAGGTATGAATTAATTTATAATAATAATACCTGCTAGGAGTTAGATTCTGCAATTTCTGATTAACACCTGATGGAAACTCCGTGTGTGAGTCATAGAATCTACGAACATCCAGAGACCGTAGGTTTATTGATAAAATACGCTCAACGACAGCAGTAATGGACCCGCACTATTCCAGATAAGATAATGGCGAAGACAATTAAATTAAACGGGAAGAGGACAAACAGAGAATTCCCATTTGGTAAAGTATGGTAGTTTTTCTAACGGCCGGCGCGGACCGACGTTATTTCAAGACAAATGAGATTGACTTTTAATCGAAAGGACGTTTGTGGACGATTCAAATACTATTTAGAGTTTTATCTCCTGGGTATGGGAGCCAATAAATTGAAGTGTCAATAGCGGTTAACTTAAAAATGACTGATCATGCCTTCAAAAGAAGTATATATTTGGAGTAAATAAATAGTATGCTTTTTCGAATGATTAAATAAAGTAAGTTTATTATAAATCTATTAATGAATTACAGTAGTAAAAAGCATGATAATAGCCTAATAGACATCATTTGTCTTAGTTATTACAGAGAATGATGACGAAAAAAACACGAAATGGCTCTCATCTTATTTTTAGTCTGTCTGTCACCTCCATAAGGATGGCTTCGATGAGTTATGTTCTTTATTCGACGTAAACTTTTTGCTCACAGAAATATAGTATCGAACTGATACATTTGCTAAAGTGTAGGTAAGTATACAAATTGTAACGTATAGTGTATCATATCAGCCATAAAATAACGCATTTATTTACCATTAGTACCCAAATTACGAACAACGGGTATAACGTACCAACAGCTTCCCTCGACTTTATTTTATTTATTTCTCCTTTCTGCGCGTGACTATAATCGAAGTATTTGTTTACCGAATTGACAGATCGTGCGAAAACTAACATTTTTCACACAATAGCAACACGCGGTGACTTTAGGGGTGAATAGCGACCCCGCGGGGTGAAATCGATGCTATTATTACAAGAATTACTTCAATACGGCGTCACGTGTTGTTGATAGCTTTTGAAATAAAGTAGTAGAAATAGTTCAAATTTTGCGTACGGTGATGATATTTATTTAGCTTTTGTGTGACGGTAAAATATGAAAATATTATCAAACTGGGTTACACACGAAATTTAAGTCGAAGATTGCTCGAGACGTTATTTTTAATTCTAAAATAATTTTAAAATACATCTGAATATGTTTCCTAGATAACATGAACATTTTCATTGTATTTTATTTTATTATCATCCTATAATTTTACTATCTATGTAGAAAAGTGCTAGAAAAGATCAGCAACAGACTCATTTAGGTCGTAACTAATATTAAATTTGAAGTCTTTGAGGTAGTATCGTAAATGCACTAATTTGACAATCGTATTGAAAACCTCCCAAACCCTAGTCGTAACTACCATTAAAAAAAACATTCGAACTTATCCCAAGTTTTCAATTTTAGCTATATGTAATTTCAATAAAGTGAACTATCTGTACGTTAACTATCTATTCTGTTACCGCACGGATTTTTAAACTCCTAGTTTCAATTAACCGTCGTTTAATTCTGGCGCTAAGTGCTCGGTTTAACCCGCGACTTAATTTATCCCTCCCGCAATTTATTCCCAGGATTAATGTAATGGAAGTCCCGGGCAGGTCTCCTGCTAATTGCCACTTCCAATTGTCTAAACAAAAATAAACAGGCCTCAAGGCGAATTTATCTCCGAACGGGTAAACGGTGACGTGTAAAGCGGACGGTTAACCGGCGACGGGAAACTGGCCCTTTGTTTTTGAATTTGGAACGACAATTCAAATTTTACCGATAAACGTTTCGAATTAGTATGGTGCGCGCTTTTGGATATCGAGTGAATGGAAAAAACAAACAAAACATTCTTATATTTTGAATTTGGAACGATGATACGAAATTTAAAGTTTTAATCGTTTATTTGGACCATACAGATTTTTTCATATGCGTTAAAGGTTACGTATCCTTCTTTCCTGTGGACATGAAAGTTAAGGACTCAAACTAGAACCCTAATTTTATTGTTGGACGAAAACAAGCCGATACGTGGCTTCTGGTTATTTAAATGTTTAGAACGATCGAAACATGTCGAGCAATTATCGACTTAAATTACGTGAGTAACCCGTGTGATAAATATTTAAATATGTTTGAGTCTCAATTTAGTTATAATTCTAATAATATAAGAAATTAAAAATGGCTTCTGGTTCTTAAGAAATATGTGATTATGTTATATAAATTAATCGTTGATGCCTACTACTTATATTTTACTTGTATTTAGTTATGAAACTCATTAAAAAGACTTAAAAAAAGTTTAAACTCGCCCTTTGGCTTCGAATTTGTAACGGTTTCAAATCAATTATTAACCTATTCAAACATCGTTGAGACATTAATCGAATATTTGATTTCCGAATTGATAAGTAAAAAAAGTTCAGTTAAAAGCCAACATTGTTAGCCTTCTGTTTTTACAATAAGGTTGATATTCCTACAGCAAGTGAGTAGTTCAAGTAAGTAACATGAAGTAATCCTCAAAGGGGGCACCTACGCAATACAATCAGCGTAACACGGGTGGCAGCTGCGGAACCCTAAATTACGGCTCACTTAGCCGTAAAGGAGGGTTCCGTTGCAGTAAAAAAGAGAAAACAACGTCCAATTGACAGTTTAATCTGATGTAGACCCCATCCCTAAGTTCTAGTGATGTGGAAGATGTGTCTTCAAGTTACGCCCTTAAATCGATGTATGAGATAGGGTGGACAGAATATCAGCAGTAAGGGCCTGTTTCACCTTCCTTGATTAAAATATATCCCACAGATAAATGTCAGATGTCCTTTGCTTATATAAGCCTGAAGTCATCATCATTATCAGCCTATGATAGTCCAACGCTGGACGTAGGCCTCAACTATGCATATAAACGCATTAGGAGGAAAATACCCATACTCGCCACGCTGGGCAAGCGGATTGGCGATCGCAGTAATGTGTCCACTATGATGACGCTGCCCATCATCAATCTTTTATCAAATAATGGTCAGTGACACTTCAATCCCTTAGTCGACTCTTACGACACCTGCGTGAGGAGTAGGGGTGGTGACAAATGTATTCTTACTGCCGTCACCACACGGCACGGCACCTGAAGAAGTGGATAGTGATAATTTTATCTGGTGGATATCCCCAAAACATACAATGTTGGTATAAGTTTAAATGTGATTATGTTTCGGGGAGTAGGTACTAAAAAAGGTGTTTCTTTACGTTTACTAAAATGCTTTCCGTAGTGGTTTTGCACCCGCGTTGCATATTCTCCGTAGCCGTACTATATGACTGCAAGTATCGGTAACGTTAGGTTTTACTCGATACGTAAAGCAGGCTATCGCGCTCGCTCTAATATATCAGTGCGAGCGCGATAGAATGAATTACTTATTGAGTAATATCTGACGTATCGCTTACTTTCCAACTCATAGTACGACTACTGCTTTTACGTATCGAGTAAGGGTGAAGACACATTTATCAGCATGCGTACGCATGTTGTCTACAGAAAATGTCAGTTTAATATGGGACCGCGTCCAGCTTTCCGCACGCGTACGCATGCTTACACATTTCATACTAAAAGGACAATTTATTTAGACAAAATGCGTACGCATGCTGATATATGTGTCTTCACCCTTAAACCTAACATATCCTTTACGTTCTAACTCATAGTACGGCTATCGGTCTATTTTTTTAAATTATTTTATTTAACATATTTGTTTATTAGCTTGCTAAACTCATGTTTCCTTGATACTTAAGATTGCTTAAAGCACAAACGACATTTTTCATAATTTAGTGCATGTAAAGCATGCTCTATTCCCTAGCGAATGCGGAAAAGCGCAATAAAAGCATGGCGGCGGACAAAGTGCATTCCCAGTACGCAATAATGGTTTCCGCGAGATAGTCGCCATACTAACAAATAACTGAGTAGTGGTAGACTTTATGTCGTTGCCACAAGGTGTACATACGCATAACCGTACCCAGTTTTAGTTCGAAGGGCTCGAATACAACATTAACGGGTTTTTTTTTCGAAATCCTGTGGAAAAACTGCCCAGTGGTGGTCAACGCTAATCTGTGGCACTTGACTACAATAGTACATTGTGCAAGTGCATCTAGGGAGGTGTAAGTACGATAACGAACGAGAATCGGTTAGGCGTAGACGGGGCTTTTAATGACTGGAGTTTGTAATCCGACCGTGATTCCAACAACGTTTTATTATAACATTAGCGAGAAAAAAAGGTTTAAAAGCAAAATAGTATTTGATAACATGTCTATATATTTTGTTTTTTTTTCATTGAAACAAAAATCAGAACTTAATTTTCATAATAGAAAAAAAAACACTTGGAAGGGTTTTAGGGTCAGCCTCTGTAGCCTAATTGGTAGTGACCCTGCCTACGAAGCTGGAGGTTCCGGGTTCGAATCCCGGCGAGGGCATTCTTTGTGTATTTATTTATCACAAATGTTTGTTCCTTGGTCGTGGCTGTGTATGTATCTAAATATCGATACGTATCTATCTATTATATATATCGTCGCCTGGTACCCACAACACAAGCCTTAATTGAGCTTACTGTGGGACTAGGTTGATTTGTGTAAGATGTCCCAAGATATTTATTTATTTATATTTAAAATACAATATTAAAAATCTGTAAATAATCATTCGTAGATGCGTAAGTATTTACGAATTTCTATCTACTACACTATCATTTTTTTTTTTGTTCAACCCTTCGTTTTTTATTTCCAAAAACAAGAATAAAGTATGAATACAGTAAAAATAAATTAATTATAAATAAAAAATTTGCCCCAGGTCCTGCTGGGGAGGTAGAGTGCCCAGAAGGCTGGCCGCATTACCGCGCTGGACTGCTATGCTGAGTCTTTGCGCGAAATACTGGCCAGCCCTCTGGTCACCCGACGCCTCTATAAGGCGCTTGGAGATGTCCCTATAGAGGCGCCGCGCACTTGGCCCCCACGGCCCTAGTGTTTCAACCCCAAACGCCGCAAATATGTAGCTGCTACCGAGGGCAGCATATTTGCGACGCTTGAGGTCTTCTGCTAAGGATGCCGCCGCACCAGCATTAACACTGGTGCTTGGAATATGGGACGGCGCCAGGGTATCTACACATGTAGCATCCCAGACAAGGGGCCGACCCATACTCCAAGGCAACAACGTCATCCCATCGGGCCTTTTGCCGTCGTCCCTAACCAGTCCGTTGGGCTCAAGGACTGCTGGTACCTTGGCAGTGACAAGGGCCCTTCGGATGACGTCGTTAATGCTGGCATGGCGTGGGATTCTCCCAGCGCTCCGACTACATGAGAGGCCGTGGTGGCCCAGACTATCTACCATAGCCCCACATTGACATCTGTGGGGCATATTTGTTGATGCCCCTATTCTAAGGCACGCGGACAACCGGAAGGTATTATTGTCCAGCAATGTGCCTATTGTGGAGGATGGGAGGGCCTGCAGCCACAAACCCGACTCCCGTTCCGCGGTTGCAATGAGACGAGCTCGATCTGCCGGACCAAGCGCCGTGTCTAATAGGCCAGTCTTGGTTAGACGACAGAGAGGCTCGTCCCACTGTCTTTGTGAACACGGGTTGGCAGGCGGGTTCGTGTTGGGGCATGTTAGGGACCATACATTCTTGGCTTCGGCACAGTGTGCTGTCTCTAGGACCCCTATGGAAGGGGCTAAAATTTTCCCAATGAGACTTTGAGCACCGTGTGTTTCTAAAACTAGATTATCCAGATACGATAGCAAAATGGGATGTTTCCAGATATGGGAACCACGGAGGACATATGTAAATTTTGGAACAAATAGACAATGTTTCATGATACAATATGCCGAATGAATTGTAATATTGGTTAAACGATGGGAGGAAGCCTTGAAATTTTGGATTTTTGTGTTAATAAAGTTTTCAAAAGATTATTTGACTTTGACTTTGACATTGTTCTAAAGTGGTAGAGTTAAATTGGTTGACTATACATTATTTCCGTATTAAAAGTGACACGTTTCAATCACGTCTATTATTAATTGACGCCTCTATTACGGCAATATTGGCCATCTAGGTCACCAAATTGACGATTATTAATAATAATATCGAAGCGCTATTAGAATAGACCCTGGCAGGGCCGGATTTAGGGGGGGGGGGTGCAACCGGGGCTACAGCCCCGGGGCCTCAACGAAAGTGGGGCCCCCACAATAGAATTAAAAAAAAATCCTTATTCCAACTAGTTAAAAAAACATTTTTTTACGCTGTTTTCACTTATAGAAATTTGTCTTTCGCTGTTCTACCTTGCAAGTGGCTAGTGTGGGTTTTCTTTCTTTTTCTTGTAACCGTCAAAAGCCCTTTGCCCTTTTATTTATTATGTTTGCTAAATAATAAAATATCTATACTTGTTTCCACAAAAAATAATTACTGAATAACTTGACTGAAAAAAATTGCCTACTTTATTTTGAAAATAAGGGGGCCTCCACTCCTTTGTTGCCCCGAAGCCTCTCAACCTCTAAATCCGGCCCTGGACCCCGGCCTCATCGGCCATTATTCATTGAAACAAATATCGAACAGTTACTTTCGCAAGTTCATATCAAACTTACACAACGTTATTCTATTGAACCTTATTCTGTAGACAATAAAGTAGAATACAAATTATCTTTTTACTTATAAGAGTAACAGAAAATTATTACTCTTCGTCGTTTTCTAGAATCAGAAGGGCATATGTCTGTATACAGAAATGGTCGATTGATATTTTACGGTTGTGTTATGAGTGCGGAGTTTACAGTGATATTAGTGATGAGTTTGTGAAACGGGGGCGATAATTACATGTTATTACGGTAATGTGTGTTATTTGCTGGTTTCAGTAAGGATGTAATGTATAGGGTAAAAGTCAATAAAATGTTACAAATAGAATCGTGATTCTTTAAACGAATAATATAGAAACGACCTCCTTATGTGTTCATTAGCTGCCGCCGCATTTTTAACGCGATGTTGGGCATTTTCACAAACCGTTGTTGAAATCACCGTGTTATTTAATTCGGACAAGTTTGGGCTTGTTCTACTCAGGACGAGCTCTTACGATTCTAATAGGAGGTAAAAATGTCCCGAAATGTTTTTTCCATTACGATACCGTTTTTTCAGAGATGTTCAAAGGCGGTAGCGTAATGGAAGGAATGAAAACTGTATGAAACTTATGGGACATGTTTTTCCTCCTAACAAAATCGAATGAGCTCGTGATTCTGAGTCGAATAAGCCTAAACTTGATCAAATTAAATAACAAGGGAGCTTAGACAAGTTGGCAATCGCTAGCGCTTAATCGTCAATCGTAAACGAAAGGCAGCTAGCTGTCTTTGTCGCACTAATATGAAAGAGTGACAGAGAGGCAAAAATACGATACGCTACTAAGCGCTAGCGATTGGCAACTTGGCTAAGCATCAAGGTAACTTCAAAAACGGTTTGTGAAAACGCCAAATTACATTGTACCCAGCTCTCTCGCACCAATACGCGAGTACGTACCTTCGAGCAGGATGCATAGACAGTATAAGTCCGGCACTTCATGGCACACAGTAGCCCATGACTTTACAAGTATCAGTAACGTTTGGTTTTACTCGATACTTAACATTTTGAGCGCAGGGAACTCCCGAGGGGAGTTCTCTGTGGCAGGTCCGTTTTCGCTACAAAGCGGAAAAATCACGGGATCGGCTACGAGCGTAGCGCGTAGCACTCGTCCGCAATGAAAGTGTTAAAGCAGCATATCGCGCTCGCTCTAATATGACATTTAATATTTAAATAATAGTACATTGTGCATATAAGGAGGTAAGTACGGTATTACTAAAGAGAGTGTTAGCGAGAGCTAGAGCTTTTAATGACTCGAGTTAGTATGGCTCTTACCGACCGTGATGCATATAATGTTTTTCATCACATTTGCGGACAAAAAACAAGTTGTAAGTTATAAGTATAAGAAAAGTGAAATTCCCTACGGCGTCGAGCTTTTAACACTCTCGTTAGTAATACCGTACTTACATCCGTAGATGCACAATGTACTATTATTTAAGAATCATTCCATCGTGGACTCTACGTGCTAAACTACGAAGTCTCTCCCAGGCAGTTATAAAATTGATCCAGAGCTCTCAGAGGCTATAACAGTCGATTTCGCAACTCGAGGAGCCATCCCCGTCGATAGCAAGCCGTAACATTAGTTCTTACGATTTCAAGTTATGATCTGCGGCCCTATCGCGAAAAACGAAATTCGTGAACTTCGAAGTTTTCTCTCACTCTAGTGACGCCTTCGTTTGAGTGACTGAGAAAATTTTTCGAAATTTACGAATTTCGATTTTCGCGGTAGTAGGCCTGTAGCCGTACCTACTATGAGTTGCAAAGTAAAGGAAACGTTAGGTTTTACTAGATACGTAATGCATTCTATTGCGCTTGCACTCATATTAGGGGGGAGGGGAGGGGGAGGCGGAAAAAAACATCAATTATCACCACCGGGGGAGGAGGGTTATCGGACAAATCACATGTATTTTTTGTTGCACTCTGCTGAACAGCATTATAGCATAGCCATAATAGCTAGTTAAAAAATCTTCTGTATTAGTACATTACTATAGAGGACGGGAAACGAAGGGTTACAGGCCAAGTAGATATATCTGGCCGAAGGAACTGAGGCCAGATAGGAATACGCGTCCTGTAACCCTGTTTCTTGCCGAGATTTGTATAGTGCTTTTCTCAAACTTGCCATAAAATAAAACGAACTGATTTCGCCGAACCATACTATTTGATTTGTAAATAAACCAATAGTACAGTATCGTACAACATTAAAAAAAAACATTCGCGCCTAACTTTTTTTTAAATCTGTTTGAGGTATCCTTTTACCTGTTGGTATAGACATTAGTTCTTAGGTTATTTTTTTTTTCTGTGGCTGAATGTCAAGACCTAGTGTCACAATTTGACGTTTCAAAACAAAAGACAGTTAGTTTGCAGTCCTAGGTGTGAAATAAATACATGAAATCTCTTTACATATCATCTTAGCATATGACACCGGATACATAGTAGGTATGTCCGGGTTTAATTTAAAGTAAGTAACATCAACATTCCGTAGCAAGTTTGAGAAAACCTACTTTTCTTTAAGATCACTTTTTAAATATAAAGGTGCATTCAGACCAAACGAACATTCGCTATTCTATCCCCGAATTTTGTAGAGTGGGGGATAGAATGAGCATTCGCTCGTTTGATCTAAATGCACCTTAAACATACCAGGCCCGATGGTACATGCATAATCAGCGGCTAATCAAGCGGTCAGCGGACGGCGAGCGCGGTCTAATCCACGATTTGCGGTCTTGTGGCCCCGCGATAATCATTGCCAGCTTACAATAATTAGCGGTTAGAGCGGGCGTTATGCTAATTTCGTAAATTTAGAAGTTTTACCAGTAGATTAGTTGATTTTTTCTATGGTAAGCACATCTGTTACGACATTGTGGGATTATCCGTATTGTAAAAAAGTAACACCAACATCAATTTGTTTAATCATAAAAACAAATTGATGTTTTCTAATCATGAATTGATTACAGCGCCCTCTATAGCAAATTCAACGCAACGGAGAGTTGTCGAATTTGCGGACGATTGTGGTAGACACACGTCTTTGAGTGCTTAAGGTTGTAGTACCTTCGAAACATTAAGTACAGATGTCGCTAGTGATTAGTTTCACAATACCATTTACTAAATTCGCTTGGATTCAC